>JAKUCM010008408.1:0-38456 GCA_023374145.1 Lepidium sativum
GAGAGAGAGAGACAAGTCTTCCTCTAGGTACCTTAGAAGATGCATCTCCAAAATAAACCGATGAGTGATGTTCTTGCATTAGTTCAATATCGAGTTTCTGCATAGTCTCCAAAGAGATCACATTGATACTGGCTCCATAATCACACAAGGCATCGCTGAAAACTAGTTGTCCAACTCGACAAGGTACAGTGAACTCTCCTTGATCTTCTATCTTCGCAAGCTCTTTAGGATATGTAATAGGAGGGTTGTACTTACTCTCAACTAAATTCCCTACTTCATAATTGACCACATTGCAAGATTCCTAGGGATTCTTCTCAACTTTTCCAAGTAAAGCTCCTTGTGCATGTTTAATAGCCTCAGCCGTCTGAGCAACTTGAGTGTCTAGTTTCTTGATATGCATAGAAACTGTCTCAAACTTCCCATTCAGATCATTGTAGATGTTTTACATCTTAGCATTAAGCTCAATTGTCGTCTTTTGTTGCTCAACGGTAAGCTGCTGAATTAAGGCCTTAATCTCTTCTTTTGATGTTCCTGAAGTTGCTGCTGAAGGTTGTTGCTGCATCGGTGGTGGTACATAAGGCTTATATGGCCTTTGCCAGTTACTTCCTCCTGCATTCAGAACAAACGGCTTCTGATTATCCCATCTCTGACATGAATTCTGAATGAATGGCTTTCCCTGAAAAGGTGATCCTTGAGGCAATGTGGGTGCTGGAAAAGTAACATCCTGAGGGTTCTCGACATTAGTGCTCCTGTAGGAAAGGTAATTCGAGTGTTGCTCTCTGTTCTGCCAGTTAACATAATCGACCTCCCGTTGGTCTTCAGAACCAACCCAATCATCCTGAACTTGAGCCACTTCTTTGTTGTCCTCAACTTGATTCATACCCCTCTGATTACCCTGATTTGCTCGGATCAGAATATCCAACTTTTCAGTAATGTCATCAATCATTTGAATCTCCACACTATTCACCTTCCTAGTTCGATCATATTCTGGACAATGACTACCAAAACTTGCAGCCAAGTTATCAAGCAAAGTGAAAGCTTCATCCCTAGTGTTAGTCATAAAATCTCCATTGCTGGCAGTATTCAGGAAATTCTTGTACTCCCACTCGATTCCACTATAGAAAGTGTTGAAAATTTGCTCATCCGAGTACCTATGGTGTGGACAATCTCGCTGATACTCCTTGAAACGTTTCCATGCTTCATTCAGAGATTCCCCAGATCGTTGCTGAAACGATGAAATCTTGCTCCTGAGAACTGCAGTCTTGGACTTAGTGTATAACTGATCAAGAAACGCTGCTCGAACCTGAGCCCATGTGGTGAGTGATCCTGGAGGTAATGAACGCAACCACCTAGAAGCTCTGTCTGAGAGTGAATGATGGAAAAGCTTACACTTCACATAATCAGCAGGTACACCATTAGAGCTTGTGGTGCCACATATGTCTTCGAAATTCTCTATGTGATCCATAGGATTCTCGCCTGAAAGTCCATTGAAGACATACTGCTTAACTAACCTAATAAGATGAGGTTTGATCTCATAATCATTCCTCTCAATCGTAGGAGGTCGAATAGCTGAGCGATTTTGATAGTGGGTGTGTGGACTGTCCATGTCACCTATCGCTCTGCGTTGAGCAGGCTCTCGTGCTATCCTAATCTTAACTAGCTCTCTCTGCAATTGGTGTACCACTGTGGCCATATCCTGCGGATTTTGTGCTTGATTCTCTGGATTCCTAGCTCTTCGATTTTCTCTTTCAACCCTCGCAAGCTCTTGATTATCCAAGTTGAATAGATATTTTGAACCTTGACTCCTGGTCATACACTTGAAAAGGAACGAAAAAGAACAAAAAGAAAAATGTAAGTAACGATATAGACTTGAAACTGTAAACAGAAAATCGAAAGGCAACTAATAATTCCCCGGCAACGGCGCCAAAAACTTGATACAACGAGTTTTAACCCTATATCCTACTGCAAGTGCACAACAAACGTAATAGTATTTAGGGGTCGAATTCCTCAGAGAACCAGGTCACACTTTCGACTTCTATCGAATCGCAAGCTATATCAATCAAAATCAAAGAAGTAAATACTAACAACTTAAACGCGAATATAATCAAATAACTAAAGCAATCGGATCTCGGGTATTCATTCAAGAGTTAGAACTCTTGTCAGGGACTCTATTCAGGAACTAATCTGGTCAAATTCTCGGCTTGAACATAAATAAAGATAAACCAACTCTCGTTGAATTTACCCTCTACTAATAATCTAAAGGTCCTAGCTCTCGTTGGTTTTATATTACAAGTAGGCTTTATCGCTTACTTTCAATTATCCACAATCCAACCTAGCATCAACTCTCGTTGGTAGTGAAGGAATTGCTCTTCTAATCTAGTTCTAGTTCTTAACAAACTTCTGGAAAGTTAACAACTTAAAATCATCGACTAGGTGATCAAAGTAATCTATGCATTAAATTCAAGTATGAATCATCTATTCATCAATCCTATTTGTTCCCTAACAGTGAATTCTAAAACCCTAAAATCCCTAAATCCGATCTAAGATCTACTCAGACATAGAACAATGAACCAAGCAAATCATGATGAACTGAAACTGAAATTGCATTACTAAATAGAAATAGGATTCAGAAATTCTTCTCAAGTGTAAAGAGATCTTCTTCCTAGCTTACAAACTCTCAAACTTCTGTAAAAATCGTTTTTAACAACTCAAAGACGCCTCCTAAAATAAAATAGAAAAAGAGTATTTATAGGTCCCAAAACAAGAGCTGAAAAATCGTGAAATCAGGTTTCTTCGAAGGGCATCGATCGATCGATCCTTGTGTTGATCTATTGATCTTTGGATATTGAGTCGATCTATCAGAAGCCAAGTTGTTCTTCAAATCGTGCGCATATTCCTTGTTGAAGCACTGATCGATCAAGCCTTGTGTTGATCGATCGATCGTTCCTCTCATGGAGAATACCAGTATGCTTCAAACTTCTCCAAAGTCCACCTTCAAGCATGATTCCAACTCTTAACATTTTTGACCTGAAATCTCCATAAAACACAGACGAATTCCCCAAATATAACTGTAATAATGAGCACGAAACCAACAAAATATGAGGAACATCAACCATATCTTCTCCTTGGATCTTAACTATTAATCTAATGAAGTCTCATCCGATTACTTGTTCTTCACTCCACAATAGTTTGTGTTACACTCTATGTTCCTTCTCATGAATTAACACTCCCCCTCAAGCTTGAATCTATAATGTGACTCATTTAAGATCAAGTTTGAAAGTTGCAATTCCCCACCTTATTAAAAACCTAAGAGAAAAACCCACTTGGGACAAAACCACCTTAGGGAAAAAGAGCATGGATCATTGTCTTGCTTTGGGTAGTTCTACCAACCCAAGTTTTGAGTGTATAAATTCACATACCTTATGACTTGCTGATTTGGTAAATATGTCCGCCAATTGGTCTGAGCTCTTCGTGTAACAAGGCAAGATCACTCCTTGTTCTACTTTCTCCCTAACCTTATGGCAATCAACTTCTATGTGTTTTGTCCTCTCATGAAATACCGAATTAGAAGCAATGTGAATACCGGCTTGGTTGTCACAATGCATTGTAATTGGTTCCTTGGTTTCCACTCCCAAGTCCACAAGTAATTTTTTAAGCCGTATGAGTTCATTCGTCAATTTCCTCATAGATCTGTATTCCACCTCCGCACTAGAGCAAGAAATAACCTTTTGTTTCTTACTCTTCCATGTTACAAGGTTGCCTCCAAGAAACGTGCAATATCCAGTGGTTGATTTGCGGTCTTGTCTATCTTCGGTCCAATCCGCATCACAATATCCCACAAGAGTTGTACTCATGTTATGTCCCATCCATATGCAACGGTCTTGTGTGCCTTTTCAAATACCTCAATATCCACTCAACCATTGTATAATGACTCATCATGGGAGCTTGCATTTGTTGGGTTACTTAGTTGACCGCAAAACATATATCCGGTCTAGTGATTGTAAGATTAATAAGTTTTTCCACCATCTTCCGGTATTGATACATATCGGAAAAAGGTTCATCATTCTCCCCCTTACACGTTACTTTGTAGGCATGGTCAAGTGGTGTAGAAACTGGCCTAGAACCTACAACACACTCCTTTAAAAGATCAATAGTATATTGTCGCCCTTCGGTGGACCGACAAATTTCGATCCCAAGGAAGTATTGTAACTTACCCAAATCCTTAATATCAAAAACTGATTTGAGATGTTGTATAATACCTTGAATACCAGCTGTGTCACTCCCGGTAATGATAATATCATCAACATAAACAAGAATGACAATGATCCCATTCATACCTTGAGAAGCAAAGAGGGTGTGGTCGGCTTCGGATCGCCATAAGCCATGATCATGCAACGTGTGACCAAGCTTGTGGTACCAAGCCCTCAGAGATTGTTTGACGCCATATATAGCCTTGTGTAAGCATAAGACATTGCCCGGTCGGACAATGTATTCAAAACCCGGTGGTGGAAGCATGTAAACTTCATCCTCGAGTTTGCCTTGCAAGAAGGCGTTCCTGACATCCATTTGATACAATTCCCAATCAAGATTAGTAATCAATGAAAGAAAAACACATACCGTATGGAGTTTGGCAACCAGAGCTAAGGTATCATGGTAATCCATTCCATGAGTTTGAGTGAACCCACAAGCAACAAGTCTTGCTTTGTGGCGGTCAATAGAACCATCACTTTTGTACTTAATGGTGAAGATCCACCTCGATGAGACAGCCTTCTTGCCAAGAAGAAGTTCTGCTTCATCCCAAGTGTGATTCCGGACCATGGCGTCATGCTCACTTTAAACCGAGTCACGACAAACTTGATGTTTTTTATCTTCCTCATCAGTGGTTTTAACAAAATCACTTGTAAGTTGGGTCAAGAAGGCTTGATGCTCCTCAGGGATCATAGACGAGTCGCATGTGATTTGTTGTGGGTGATAGATGGAAAGGTTGTTGAAAAACATATGCGGCTTAAGGCGAGTGTAAGGCGTTAGGGTCAGAGACGTGGTCAATGGTAATCAAGTCACCGGGCAACACATCATCGGAGAGGTTGAGCGTGCCGGATGCGAGCGTCCCGGATGTGGTATGCTTGCCAGACACGGCCTGCATGGCGGGCGCGACCTGCATGACGGATGCGACATGTGTACAAGACTCGGCATGCTGGTCGGGCGCAACCTGTGTGTTGGACTCGGCCTGTGAAGCGGGCGCGACCTGCGTGTCGGATGTGGGCTGCACCCCGGAAAATGTTGTCTGGTTGTTCGCGGCCTGCAATCCGTTTTCCGGCTGCCTTGATCCGATTCCAATTTTCTCTAGGATTCTTTGGAGACACTTATCCCTATCCATCTCATTGTGTGCTATGTCTTGAATATCCTACCACTCTTGTTTCTCAAAATACACGGTACCTTCCACGAATTTGACTTCCCTTTATGATATACCTCATTTATACCGACTTATAACTTACTAATTCATATGTTTTCTTTAGTCTTTGTCGTGTTTTTAGAGTCTTTTCAGGTACAAAACGCAAGGATACTTTGGATTCCATATACTGAGCAAGATTGGAGCTTGACTTTGGATGTTTCCACTATGAGCTAAACGATCGATCGAGCAACACCAAGATCGATCGATCGCAACTTTAGATATGGAAAACTGCGCTCGATCCAATGACCGACTCCTCATGCCTGACGCGATCGACCCCTATTCGTTTATGTCATGCGCATGATCCATTGCACGACCTAGCACTCAGAGATCGATCGAGCCATTTAAGGAGAAGTTGTGCACGATTCTTTGCACGATATGGAAGCTTCACAATCGAATGAAGAAAGGTTGATCGATCAGGCAGTCTAAGGATCTATCGATCCACGACTCTGCGAAGCAAAAAGGGAATTTCCTTATTTCGTACCAGTTTGGTTTTATTCTATAGATTTGGTTAAAAAAACACGTTTTGAGGGAGGCTTTTACAGAGAGAAAAAGGAGGAGACTCTTATTGTAACCTAAAGGAGAAGGATTAAGATCTCTACATCCTTGGAGAAGATTCCTAAACCTCTATTGCATCTATTCTGAGTTTTGAATGAATTTCTTTACAATTGCTTGCTTGTTCTCTATTTCCATGTCTGAGTAATTCATAGTCAAGTTTAGGGTATTCTAAGGATCTTAAAGGGATTAAGGATGAGGAACAAATAGGTCTCAATTATGGAATCTCAACCTAGAAACATGGTTAATGCTTAGGTTAGAGTAGCTAACTAATCTATGACCCCATGTCACTTATTATCCCAGAAGTTTAATAAGAACCAGAACCTTTCTAGGTAAGCAACACCTTCACTACCAACGAGAGTTGATGCTTTGTTGGGTTGTTGATATTTAGGAACCGTTAATACTGCATGGTTAGAATCCCAAAACCAACAAGAGTTAGGATCTCTAGGATCTAGGCATAGTGATTATCGCTGCGAGAGTAGGTTAGTCAATTGTTATTTCTTAGTCGAGAGCGAAACCGATCTTGCATGAATAGATTCCTCATCCTACCCTTGATTCCCTTATGAATCCCCTAGACTTGATACTTTAGATATTGCTTACATTAAATTTCCTAGTTACACTCGAATACACTCAAAGCACCCATCGACTTAGCTCTAATTAATTAATCAAATCGTTAGTGTAGCAATTGGTCTTTGTGGATTTGATCCCTAGATACTTCTACATTTGTTGTGCACTTGAAGTAGGATATAGGGTTAAAACTCATGATATCACTTTAGACAACTACCTTTCTTGTGTCCGGTAAGTAGCATTTATATCCTTTTTGGTTTGTTGAATAGCCCATGAACATTCTCTTAATGTTTTTGGGCTCTAGTTTAGTCTGTTGTTCTCCTGGTACAAGGACAAAGCACATACACCCGAATACACGTAAGTGATTTATGGAGGGTTTTGATTTCGTTAGTACCTCAAATGACAATTTATCCTCTAGAACTTTGGTAGGGATGCGGTTGATGAGATAGCATGCGGAAGTAACAGCATCACTCCAAAATCTCTTGGGTACTTTGTTGTGGAACATCATTGATCGAGTAACTTCCATGAGATGTATACTTTTTCTTCTGCTACACTATCTTGTTGGGGAGTGTAAGGACATGCAGTTTGATGAATGATTCCTTTTTTTGCAAGGTAAGTTCTAAAGCATGGCTCGTGTATTCTCCTCCATTATCGGTCCTAAGTATTTTCACCTTTGCACTACATTGATTAAACACATATGTTTGGAAGTTAGTAAAGGCTTCAAAAACTTTGTCTTTACTAGGTATTAAAGTGACCCATGTAAATTTAGATTTTTCATCAATAAAAGTGACAAAATATTTGTGATTTTCTCTCGAAACACAAGGTGATGACCAAACATTCGAGTGAATTAAATCAAAGAAATTTTCATAAAATGTTGAAGACTTAGGAAACACCGATCTACAATGTTTCCCAAGTATACAAGCTTCACAAGTTTCATTTTTTAAAATTAACATTAGGAAACAAAATACTTAAGGCACGAGTATGTGGATGACCCAACCTAGAATGCCACAACTCATCATTACTTAAAGTATTTGAAATAACCGAACTCGATAAACAAGAAGAATTAAACGATATATTTGAATCATTCTCGGCTTCGTTTAGCTAGTAAAACCCATCCTTGCTATCTCCATTTCCAAGTATCCTTCCACTCTTAATATTCTGAAATTGAACCGAGTTAGGATCGAAGATAACTTTGCATTTTAGATCACAAACGGTTTTATGAACACTAAGCAAATTTGAATTAAAATTTGGCATGTAAAATGCCTTAGATTCCTGATCAAATATCATAAGTTCACATATTCCTTTGATAGGTACTCTTTTACCATCAGCTATGTTGACACAACCTAGTCTTGGTTTCACATTTTTAAGCAAGTCAAAATTACTAATCATGTGATGTGTAGCACCCAAGTCAATTACCAATGGTTTAGAAATTTTGGACCCGAAGAAAGAGTTACCGGATTCCTCGAGAGGGTATATGGATTTTATGAGCTCATCAAGGTCTGATCGCCTCACAAAATCCTCATAGACTGCCGCCATTACTCCACAATAGCTTGTGTTACATTCTATGTTTCTTCTCATGAATTAACATTCTTTACATCAAATCGGGAGGATTAGTGTTGCAGGTAAGTCTTCTCTCTCAAAAGCCATTGTTTTTGTTTACCAGATTTTTCAATTCTTTGGTATCAGTTTAACATGTCTTGTTACAGAGAAAGGTAAGCTTAAACATACAACAGTTAGTCCTCAACCTGGAGATACTAAAGACATTATGAGCTTGAAGGTTTGTTCCCCTTCCTTTGTCCGGATACTTGAGATTATGTCACTTGTCTTCTTGTTTGTTTGAGACACTGCCTGCTGCATCCAGTTTAATTACAATTAGAATATTACTCTGTTTTAGATTGGAAGCCATCCCAACGTCTATGTACTGGACACTCCTGGAATTTTTCACTTGATAATCAAATTTTCTTATCTAACTTATTGACATCATTTTCTTTGCTTAATAAACTAGAGAATTTTTTTAACGAAGGTTTCCATTTATATATGGCTAGATTTTATCACATTTATGTGATCTTGCGGATATATTTTCGTGTATTTCAAGTTTGGAGATTAGAAAATTTTCTATATACTTTTAATTTCTTATTTGAAATGTCATTAAATTAAACTTCTGTTAACTTACATATAAAGTTCTTTTAACTTACATATAATATACATATATATCCCTATGTACCTTTAAAATTTAGGTTAAAAACATTGTTTAAGGTTCATGCATGTGAGATATGATACAAAAAAAAATCAAAAAAGTTAAATAATAATTAGGATTTGGAAAATCTCCTTTGTGACAAACGAGAAATAGTAAGTTAATGAAAGAAAATCTAACCGAAAACGTGGATGTTTTATGGCATTCTCATGATCAAAGTAAATACAAAATTGCTTGTAAATTTCTTCTTTATTGAATTGATTAAAAGAATTCTGATACAATAAGAAGTACAGAAGGAGAAAATCTAAAGGAAAGAAACTAATAATAGACGTATCAATAGAACTACTCAAAGACTAAAAGAGAAGGGAAAAAAACATGGTTCTTGATTAATTTAACCAGAACTAAATGGATGCTTGATTAGGCTTTTGATGCATCAGGAAGATTAGGTTGATTATGGTTGTACCATGACTCGAAGCTTAAGGCCAGCTCCACAGTGACCGTGTTGGGTGGTCATAAAATAATGAACTCCTGGTTCGGTGAGCCTGACAAGATCAAATCCAGTGTTGTAGATGCCTATAGGAGAATCCTGTTTGCAGTATTCGAACTCAAGATGACCGGGGATTTCGTAAACGTCGTCTCGGTCTTTGTCGTATTCAAAAAGGAGAGTATCTCCAACATGAAACTCTTTCTCCTCACTCCACTTTTGATAGTACTCCTTGTCAAAAACGCTCCATCCTTTGGAGTCACCCACCTTGTAGAGCTGTCCACAAGGAAGGATCTTGGCCGGTGGTGGTGGAAAAATCGGATCTGATGGATCGCGGACAACAATAATATCAAGTTTCTGTCCCAATCGGCATTGACTATGATTTGAAGTGATGAAGTAGTAAGGTCCTGGTTCCTTGAAGGTTACGACATCGTGTCCTGTCTTGTAGACTGCTTTAGGAGATGAAGAGTCGCAAAAGTGGTACTCTAAAGAACCCGACACTTGAGTCACGTCGTTGATGTTCTTATCGTAGTCAAACACCAAAGAATCTCCCACGTGAAATTCCTTTAAGTTATATATAGCCCAATTGTAATATGCGTCTTCTTTCGGACTCCATCCATCAGAGTCCCCAACTTTGTAAATTGCTGAAGCCGAACAGCCCAAAAGAACCGTCAAGCTCATGATCATGAGCATCAAGTTGTTCTTCATTGTTCTTGTCGCCATAACCTTTCGAACAAATTTAGAACTCTTAGAGAGTTGTGTTTGTATAAGAAATTTAGAACTCTTAAGAGATTTGTGTTTGTATAAGAGTCTTAAGCAATACTACTCTTATATAATACAAATCACGTGTTTCCTAATCCTATCTTGTTTTACTCTTATCTTATCTGATTTTACGGTTGAAAGAATCATTAAAAATATCATGCAAACTACCTAAAATCTTTATATTACTTTATCCTTTTCCGATTCTGTTTAGTGTTAGCATTTTATCTATTCCACGTTATCTATCTAACTAAAGCTAATCTTTCATATTTGGTTAGGATCTAATTAGAGTTTCCGTCCACAAAATTAAGTTATCAAAAAGTACATTGGAACAAATATTAGTGGATATATAAAACTATAAAAATAGATATCCGAATATAATTTGAGAACTACATTGGAAATTAAGTTTCCGTCCACGTGTTCTTATCAATCTTATAACTTACTATATTATCTAATATCTCGTGCATCTAAATTTTAATTCCATTCTACTACATTTAAAGATTAAAAATAGTTTAGAGACTACATTATTATATTTAGAGACTACTTTATTATACTATTTTTAATTATGTACTTTGATCATCAGACTCCTTAAAACACATCCATGTTCAGATTTTACGCAGCCATGAAAGCCTTGGAAGATCTAGTGGCTAACTGTATCGTTTTCAACTAGTTTTACTTTTTATATTAACAAGTAATCATTAGATCGACACTCAAATCCAATCTAAGCCTAGCCTTTTCAATTGGTGTAGGATGAGATTTGAACTCATCAACTCATGTCTAACTAAATTAGGGATAAGTTAAGTAAGTTGTCTCTTGGTATTTCAATTATATTTTGTTTCATTAATTTATTATTAAGAAAAATTCATTGTCTAAGTATCATATTGAAAACTTCATATGTACCTGAATTAATGTTTTTAACCAAAATGTTAAGGATATTTATATTTCAATAACAAAAGCAGAACAAATTGGTGTGTTGTGAAAGAGAAGAGCAGACGTCCTCTTATTGACAACGGTCATATTGACCTCTTAACCCAACATGTGACTTCTTCTAGTTGATTAACAATCAGACCATTGATATAACGAGTTTTAACACTATATCTTTCTGCAAGTGCACATCAAACGTAATAGTATTTAGGGGTCGAATTTCTCAGAGAACCAAGTCACACTTTCGACTTCTATCGAATCACAAGCTATATCAATCAAAATCAGAGAAGTAAATACTAACAACTTAATCTCGAATGTAATTAAATAGCTAAAGCAATCCGATATCGGGTATTCATTCAAGAGTTAGAACTCTTGTCAGGGAAACTATTCAGGAACTAATCTGATCAAATTCTCGGCTTGAACATAAATAAAGATAAACCAACTCTCGTTGAATCTACCCCTCTACTAATAATCTAAAGGTCCTAACTCTCGTTGGTTTCAGATTACAAGTAGGCTTTATCGCTTACTTTCAATTACCCACAATCCAACCTAGCATCAACTCTCGTTGGTAGTGAAGGAATTTCTTCTAATCTAGTTCTTAACAAACTTCTGGAAAGTTAACAAGCTAAAATCATCGACTAGGTGATCAAGCTAATATATGCATTAAACTCAAGTATTAGAAGGAGAATCATCTATTCATCAATCTTATTTGTTCCCAAACAGTTAATTCTAAAACCCTAGAATCCCTAAATCCGATCTAAGATCTACTCATACATAGAATAATGAATCAAGCAAATCATGATGAACTGAAACTGAAATTGCATTAATAAATAGAAATAAGATTCAGAAATTCTTCTCAAGTGTGAAGAGATCTTCTTCCTAGCTTACAAACTCTCAAAATTCTGTAGAAATCGTTCTTCAACAACTCAAAGACGCCCCCTAAAATAAAATAGGAAAAGAGTATTTATAGGTCCCAAAACAAGATCTGAAAAATCGTGAAATTAGGTTTCTTCGAAGGGCATCGATCAATCGATCCTTGTGTTGATCGATCGATCTTTGGATATTGAGTCGATCTCTCAGAAGCCAAGTCGTTCTTCAGATTGTGCGCATATTCCTTGTTAAAGCACTGATCGATCAATCCTTGTGTTGATCGATCGATCGTTCCTCTCGTGGAGAATACCAGAAAATGCTTCAAACTTCTCCAAAGTCCACCTTCAAGCATGATTCCAACTCTGAACGTTTTTAACATGAAATCTCAATAAAACACACACAAATTCCCCAAATATAACCGTAATAATGAGCTCAAAACCGACAAAATATGAGGAACATCAATTCCCCCAGACTTAGCTTCTTGCTTGTCCTCAAGCAAAGAAAGAAAGACTGTAGGAAGATCACATCTCATCAGACAAATGACTATCTCCAGATCCTACACATCAAGTCCAAAATGATCACAAGAGTATTACTTATCAAAATCGAGACCACCTTGTACTTCCCCCAGACTTAGCAAACATAACAATCTCGTGTCACAATTCAAAACAAACAATCAAATTCCCCATACTGACTTCCTAATAAATCTAAGTGCAGTCTCATTCAAGGGAATATCGATCAAGAGACGAAAAGTTCCTAATTCTACTCTCTAGACTACCTTCAATCTGATTCCATCTCTCTCTTTTCATAAAACCAATTCTTCCCAGTAAGTTGCTTCAATGGAGTTTCCTTCAGTAAGCTAATTAGTAAAGTGAAAAGGATTACATCATTGGATGTATCCTCAGAAACGTCCAATTCACTTTAAAAACTCGCTGCGTTATTGAGAAACTTTTACCCTAGGCTAACTTCATGCAAAAACTTATATCAACCATCAAAATTTTGGCTTAAACTGCCTGAAAATTATGAAGAGAGAAACAGAACCAAACTTACAAGGAACATCTTTCAATGAGTAAAGAGAAGGAACATACCTGATGTATTACCAATTCCCTTGACGAGAGGATTAAGTCAGGTTAGGTGTGAAATCAGCACGAAATCCCCTGAAAGTTTAGATGAATGTGCTCTGAAACTTAGTGCTGCTTTGTCTCTAGGTTTTCCAATAGTCTGATCGATTCCTGACAAATGCAAATCAAGCGATATTGAGTCCAGGATAATGCTGAGAAAATCAAAAATCAAGTAGTCTGATGTCAGTCTCAAAAGCTCAAAATACAGAAATAAATGAAAGAAATAGTTTGAAAAATCGAGAATGCAAAAGAAACAAAACAGAAAAATAAGTGTTCTCCCCCATAATTACTTTACACCATCCCGGTGTAAAAATAAATCAAAAAGAAGATATAAAACGCATAAGAAACAATGCAAAGCAAAAAAGTAAGTCTAAAATAAAATGAAAAGAAACTGAAACAAAGGTAGAAAGTAGCCAAGACGCTAGTCAGGACTCTGGCTATCGCGGTCCCCCGGTGCTCTGCGACGGCGAGGAAAGTGATAATCCAGCGACCGACCATCCTCATCATCATCATCAGACTGATGTCTAGCAACATCTGGTCGGCTAGTTGGCGAAGTAGGCATAGAGACATGCTCATCACGATCAGCTGCAGATGCACTCATACAAAAAGAAGGTGGGATCTTCCTCAAAGCATCCCAAATGGTCCGCTGAATTGATTTCTTCGTCCTCTCATTCTCGACTTGCCACTCTCTAAACTGCTGATCCGTGAAGTCTTGTGAGTAATGAGGTAGTCCGAGTTCCTCCTCGGGAAACTCACGAAGGAAAAACCCGTAAAGTTGAGTAGCTGGAGCTGGAGGTACGAACGGAGCAGAAGTGGAAGCGCGAGCTCTCCTAGATCGGGTGCGTGGTGCAGCTTCCTTCTCCTTAAGCTTGCTGGAAATCTTAGGATGTGACAAATCTGGCTAGAATTCCACGTTCTCTCTGCAGGTAACCAAAGTGATGTGAGGAGCTAGAAGGGTGACATACATCATCTGTGGCGTGTCATCGAAGAAAGTCCACTGCTTCTTATCCAAAAAGTATCCAAATCTGGCCAAGGCAGCTGTATCGATCAAATCATTCCTCTGCACAACCTCTGTGTAACTGAGATCTAATCCATGAAACCTGAAAATCTGTGTCAAGAAACTACCAATCGACTCAACTACTCTCTTCCTTGGGTCACCTCTATATCTACGCTTAATCAACTCATTAGCAAATAGATACCCCCAGTTGATATTCAAAGGAGGACCTGTAGCATAAGTGCGATTTTCGTAAAGATCTCGTACCAAATGAGAGATGGCCTCGTCCAAGTACTTCATCTGAGATTTGGTGACACTGTCTGACTCTTCCTTAGATAGAATGGTCGACCCAATATGGTTAGCAACTATCCTAATAGCAGGATTCCTGATGTGAGTAAGCTTTGAAGACTTACCCTGATACCCATCACCAGACAACAAGTACCATAATGCATTCATCAGAGGAGAGTTCTTCGATGGTTTCTGTCCAACTGCATACTCCTCAAAACCATAGACCCGGCACAACTCCTGAATGGTGATTGTATAAAGAGCTCCTCTATATAAGTACGTGAGGTATTGAGCATAAACCAGACTGTGAGGGTCAACACACATATGTAGATCACATGTCTCTAAGAACTGTCTAACGACCTCCGGATAAAGTGGATGAAAATCAAAACAGAACTTGGTCAAACCAAGATTATCCAGCAGCTTAGTGTCATCTTCAAGAATCCACACCCGATGCAATGTCTCACGGCAAAGGAACTTCGTTGAAATCAAAGTGTTAGTGAGGTGTTGATCATAGAAGCTTTCATGAAAGCTCTTCCAACCATCTCCTTCGTTTATGTCCTTATATGATGTTGTAGTCTTGACAAAAGAAGGAATATCCCTGCTAGCCATATTATCAATAAAATATGTCTGTTCCCGGTCTCGGCCAAGGCAAACACTCACCAAGTTGTCCATACAATGAAAAAACAGAGACATAACCGAGAAAATGAGTTTGTGATCGAGAAAATTCACAAGAGTTCGACAACTTAGGCATATAAATGATATGTGGTCTGATTGCTTATTCAATTAAACAAGATCAAAATCCAGAAATGCATCAATCGAACTACAATGATCAAGATAAAGCATAAAATTTTTGAAATTCCTCTAGAAATTCTCCTTCAACATAACAAGCAATCTCTAATTGAAATTCAATGATCCAAACAGCAAGAGGGAGTCGACTTCATATCAGAATAAGGCACATGCATCAGTTAATCAATGAAAATCAACAAGAAAGCAAGTTCCCCTTTATCCAATTCAACTTCCAAAATCGGACAAAAAATTCGAATTTAAAGGACAAAGCTTTGCTAATCGAAGTAATGAACCACAAAATCAGAAAGATGGTGAAATTCTAAGCGGATTAGACTTTTGAATCATTAAAACGGATGAAAACGAGAGAGAAATCGAGGTTTGAAATTTTTTAAAATAGAAATAATGCTTGATCTGAAACCGTTATGCGCGTTTAAGAAGACGAACATGGGTCAAGGATCGATCGATCCTTATGTTGATCGATCGATCTATGCTCTCGAGAGAAAAAAACGATCGATCCTTACCTTCTAAATCGGGCAATTGATCGTGCGGTCTTCTAGTATTCCGTTGCTCGATCGATCTATCTTTTTCATGTCGTGCTCTAGATTGTGCGGTCTTCAACTTTTATTAGTCGGGTTAAGCTTGTTCGATCGGGCAGCGGATCGTGCATAAACCTACTATGCGTATTGATCAATCGATCGTTGAGTGGATCGATCGATCATTGCTTTCCGACAACTTCCTACTTTGAACAAAAATACAAAAATAAAAATGAATGCAAACTAAAAGAAAAACGAAAAACAAACTACCTAATAGTGGGTTGCCTCCCACTCAGCGCTTTTTTACTGTCATTAGCTTGACTCTTATGCCATTCAGATGGTAGAACCGCTTGAGTGAGGTTTGCTCACTCCTCGGACACTAATCTCCTCATTGAGGAATTTCTTCAACTGTTCATCTTTCTTGTGGATTGTCCTTCCTGAAGCATCCAACAATGCAACAGTTCCATCCCGGCATATCTCTTTAACCATGTAGATTCCAAAAGTATCAAAGCCAGGACTACTTGCAAAAACTTTGGTAACAAAATCTTTAACATCATAGTTGCAGAATTTATCAAGACGATAAAGGATACAAGTGTCTTGATGTTCAGCTGAGTCTCTCTTCTGTTCACGGAGTAACCCATACTCTCCATCACAATCACTGTCTTCTTCTCAATATAATGCAACCTGAGTCAATGATCTAATGCTTACTTGCTTCCCTCCATCATCTTGAATCATCCCACAGAAATTACTCGATGAAGCTCGAATAGGATATGAAACATCCTTCTCCACGTTCTGCAACACACTCTCTGATTTAGGAAGTCTAATTTAGCACCAGCTGTGTTGAGGAATGGCCTTCCCAATAAGATCGGAATAGCTCATTCTCTTGCCATTTCAACAGCAATAAAGTCTGTAGGGATCTTCCAATTCCCCACCAGAAGAGTGAAGTCAACAAGTCTTCCTCTAGGTACCTTAGAAGATGCATCTCAAAAACAAACGATGAGTGATGTTCTTGCATTAGTTCAATATCGAGTTTCTGCATAGTCTCCAAAGAGATCACATTGATACTGGCTCCAGAATCACACAAGGCATCACTGAAAACTAGTTGTCCAACTCGACAAGGTACAGTGAACTCTCCTTGATCTTCTATCTTCGCAAGCTCTTTAGGATATGGAATAGCAGGGTTGTACTTACTCTCAACTAAATTCCCTACTTCATAATTGACCACATTGCAAGATTCCTTGGGATTCTTCTCAACTTTTCCAGGTAAACCTCCTTGTGAACGTTTAATAGCCTCAGTAGTCTGAGCAACTTGAGTGTCTAGTTTCTTGATATGCATAGAAACTGACTCAAACTTTCCATTCAGATCATTGTTGATGTTTTACATCTTAGCATCAAGCTCCCTTGTCGTCTTTTGTTGCTCAACGGGAAGCTGCTGAATTAAGGCCTTAATCTCTTCGTTTGATGTTTCTGAAGTTGCTGCTGAAGGTTGTTGCTGCATCGGCGGTGGTACATAAGGCTTATATGGCCTTTGCCAGTTACTTCCTCCCGCATTCGGAACAAATGGCTTCTGATTACCCCATCTCTGAACTGAATTCTGACTGAATGGCTTTCCCTGAAAAGGTGATCCTTGAGGCAATGTGGGTGCTGGAAAAGTAACATCCTGAGGGTTCTCGACGTTAGTGCTCCTGTAGGAAAGGTAATTCGAGTTTTGCTCTCTGTTCTGCCAGTTAACATAATCGACCTGCCTTTGGTCTTCAGAACCAACCCAATCATCCTGAACTTGAGCCACTTCTTTGTTGTCCTTAACTTGATTCATACCCCTCTGATTACTCTAATTTGCTCGGATCAGAATATCCAACTTTTCAGCAATGTCATCAATCCTCTGAATATCCACACTGTTCACCTTCCTAGTTTGATCATATTCTGACAATGACTACCAGAACTTGCAGCCAAGTTATCAAGAAAGTGAAAGCTCCATCCCTAGTGTTAGTCATAAAATCTCCATTGCTGGCAGCATTCAGGAAATTCTTGTACTCCCACTCGATTCCACTATAGAAAGTGTTGAGAAGTTGCTCATCCGAGTACCCATGGTGTGGAAAATCTCGCTGATACTCCTTGAAACGTTCCCATACTTCATTCAGAGATTCCCCAGATCGTTGCTGAAACGATGAAATCTTGCTCCTGAGAGCTGCAGTCTTGGACTTAGTGTAGAACTGATCAAGAAACGCTGCTCGAACCTGAGCCCATGTGGTGAGTGATCCTGGAGGTAATGAACACAACCACCTAGAAGCTCTGTCTGAGAGTGAATGATGGAAAAGTTTACACTTCACATAATCAGCAGGTACACCATTAGAGCTTGTGGTGCCACATATGTCTTCGAAATTCTCTATGTGATCCATAGGATTCTCGTCTGAAAGTCCATTGAAGACATACTACTTAACCAACCCAATAAGATGAGGTTTGATCTCATAATCATTCCTATCAATCGCAGGAGGTCGAATCGCTGAGCGATTTTGATAGTAGGTGTGTGGAGTGTTCATGTCACCTATCGCTCTGCGTTGAGCAGGCTCTCGTGCTCTCCTAATCTCAGCTAGCTCTCTCTGCAATTGGTGTACCACTGTGGCCATATCCTGCGGATTTTGTGCTTGATTCTCTGGATTCCTAGCTCTTCAGTTTTCTCTTTCAACCCTCGCAAGCTCTTGATTATCCAAGTTGAATAGATATTTTGAACTTTGACTCCTGGTCATACACTTGAAAAGGAACGAAAAAGAACAAAAAGAAAAACGTAAGTAACGATATAGACTTGAAACTGTAAACAGAAAATCGAAAGGCAACTAATAATTCCCCGGCAACGGCGCCAAAAACTAGATACAACGAGTTTTAACCTTATATCCTACTGCAAGTGCACAGCAAACGTAATAGTATTTAGGGGTCGAATTCCTCAGAGAACCAGGTCACATTTTCGACTTCTATCGAATCGCAAGCTATATCAATCAAAATCAAAGAAGTAAATACTAACAACTTAAACACCAATATAATCAAATAACTAAAGCAATCGGATCTCGGGTATTCATTCAAGAGTTAGAACTCTTGTCAGGGAAACTATTCAGGAACTAATCTGGTCAAATTCTCGGCTTGAACATAAATAAAGATAAACCATCTACTAATAATCTAAAGGTCCTAGCTCTCGTTGGTTTTATATTACAAGTAGGCTTTATCGCTTACTTTCAATTATCCACAATCCAACCTAGCATCAACTCTCGTTGGTAGTGAAGGAATTGCTCTTCTAATCTAGTTCTAGTTCTTAACAAACTTCTGGAAAGTTAACAACCTAAAATCATCGACTATGTGATCAAAGTAATCTATGCATTAAATTCAAGTAGGAATCATCTATTCATCAATTCTATTTGTTCCATAACAGTGAATTCTAAAACCCTAGAATCCCTAAATCCGATCTAAGATCTACACAGACATAGAAAAATGAACCAAGCAAATCATGATGAACTGAAACTGAAATTGCATTACTAAATAGAAATAGGATTCATAAATTCTTCTCAAATTTAAAGAGATCATTTTCCTATCTTACAAACTTCTGTAAAAATCATTCTTTAAAACCTCAAAGACGCCTCCTAAAATAAAATAGGAAAAGAGTATTTATAGGTCCCAAAACAAGAGCTGAAAAATCGTGAAATCAGGTTTCTTCGAAGGGCATCGATCGATCGATCCTTGTGTTGATCGATCGATCTTTGGATATTGAGTCGATCTCTCAGAAGCAAAGTCGTTCTTCAAATCGTGCGCATATTCCTTGTTGAAGCACTGATCGATCAATCCTTGTGTTGATCGATCGATCGTTCCTCTCATGGAGAATGCCAAAAAATGATTCAAACTTCTCCAAAGTCCACTTTCAAGCATGATTCCAACTCTAAACGTTTTTGACCTGAAATATCAATAAAACACAGACGAATTCCCCAAATATAACTGTAATAATGAGCTCAAAACCAACAAAATATGAGGAACATCAACCATATCTTCTCCTTGGATCTTAACTATTAATCTCATAAAGTCTCATCCGATTACTTGTTCTTCACTCCACAATAGTTTTTGTTACACTCTATGTTCCTTCTCATGAATTAACACTCCCCCTCAAGCTTGAATCTATAATGTGACTCATTTAAGATCAAGTTTGAAAGTTGCAACTCCCCACCTCATTAAAAACCGAAGGGAAAAACTCCACTTGGGACAAAACCACCTTAGGGAAAAATAATATGGATCATTGTCATGCTTGAGTAGTTCTACCAACCCAAGTTTTGAGTGTATAAATTCACATACCTTATGACTTGCTGATTTTGTAAATATGTCCGCCAATTGGTCTGAGCTCTTCGTGTAACAAGGCAAGATCACTCCTTGTTCTACTTTCTCCCTAACCTTATGGCAATCAACTTCTATGTGTTTTGTCCTCTCATGAAATACCGAATTAGAAGCAATGTGAATACCGGCTTGGTTGTCACAATGCATTGTAATTGGTTCCTTGGTTTCCACTCCCAAGTCCACAAGTAATTTTTTAAGTTGTATGAGTTCATTCGTCAATTTCCTCATAGCTCTGTATTCCACCTCTGCACTAGAGCAAGAAATAACCTTTTGTTTCTTACTCTTCCATGTTACAAGGTTGCCTCCAAGAAACATGCAATATCCAGTGGTTGATTTGCGGTCTTGTCTATCTCGGCCCAATCTGCATCACAATATCCCACAAGAGTTGTACTCATGTTCTGTCCCATCCATATGCATCGGTCTTGTGTGCCTTTTCAAATACCTCAATCCACTCAACCATTGTCTAATGACTCATCATGGGAGCTTGCATGTGTTGGCTTACTTAGTTGACCGCAAAACATATATCCGGTCTAGTGATTGTAAGATTAATAAGTTTTTCCACCATCTTCCGGTATTGATACATATCGGAAAAAGGTTCATCATTCTCCTCCTTACACGTTATTTTGTAGGCATGGTCAAGTGGTGTAGAAACTGGCCTAGAACCTACAACACACTCCTTTAAAAGATCAATAGTATATTGTCGCCCTTCGGTGGACCGACAAATTTCGATCCCAAGGAAGTATTGTAACTTACCCAAATCCTTAATATCAAAAACTGATTTGAGATGTTGTATAATACCTTGAATACCAGCTGTGTCACTCCCGGTAATGATAATATCATCAACATAAACAAGAATGAAAATGATCCCATTCATACCTTGAGAAGTAAAGAGGGTGTGGTCGGCTTTGGATCGCCATAAGCCATGATCATGCAACGTGTGACCAAGCTTGTGGTACCAAGCCCTCAGAGATTGTTTGAGGCCATATATATCCTTGTGTAAGCGTAAGACATTGCCCGGTCGGACAATGTATTCAAAACCCGGTGGTGGAAGCATGTAAACTTCATCCTCGAGTTTGCCTTGCAAGAAGGCGTTCCTGACATCCATTTGATACAATTCCCAATCAAGATTAGTAATCAATGAAAGAAAAAAACATACCGTATGGAGTTTGGCAACCAGAGCTAAGGTATCATGGTAATCCATTCCATGAGTTTGAGTGAACCCGCAAGCAACAAGTCTTGCTTTGTGGCGGTCAATAGAACCATCACTTTTGTACTTAATGGTGAAGATCCACCTCGATGAGACAGCCTTCTTGCCAAGAAGAAGTTCTGCTTCATCCCAAGTGTGATTCCGGACCATGGCGTCATGCTCACTTTAAACCGAGTCACGCCAAACTTGATGTTTTTTATCTTCCTCATCAGTGATTTTAACAAAATCACTTGTAAGTTGGGTCAAGAAGGCTTGATGCTCCTCAGGGATCATAGACGAGTCGCATGTGATTTGTTGTGGGTGATAGATGGAAAGGTTGTTGAAAAACATATGCGGCTTAAGGCGAGTGGAAGGCGTTCGCGTCCATTGGCTACGTCGAAGGATATGTGGAGGAGAGAGATCCGCCGTGTTAGGGTCAGAGACGTGGTCAATGGTAATCAAGTCACCGGGCAACACATCATCGGAGAGGTTGAGCGTGCCGGATGCGAGCGTCCCGGATGTGGTATGCTTGCCAGACACGGCCTGCATGGCGGGCGCGACCTGCATGACGGATGCGACATGTGTACAGGACTCGGCATGCTGGTCGGGCGCAACCTGTGTGTTGGACTCGGCCTGTGAAGCGGGCGCGACCTGCGTGTCGGATGTGGGCTGCACCCCGGAAAATGTTGTGTGGTTGTTCGCGGCCTGCAATCCGTTTTCCGGCTGCCTTGATCCGATTCCAATTTTCTCTAGGATTCTTTGGAGACACTTATCCGTATCCATCTCATTGTGTGCTATGTCTTAAATATCCTACCACTCTTGTTTCTCAAAATACACGGTACCTTCCAGAAATTTGACTTCCTTTTATGATATACCTCATTTATACCGACTTATAACTTACTAATTCATATGTTTTCTTTAGTCTTTATTGTGTTTTTAGAGTCTTTTCAGGTACAAAACGCAAGGATACTTTGGATTCCACATGCTGAGCAAGAGTGGAGCTTGACTTTGGATTTTTCCACTATGAGCTAAACGATCGATCGAGCAACACCAAGATCGATCGATCACAACATTAGATAGGAAAACTGCGCTCGATCCAATGACCGACTCCTCACGCCTGACGCGATCGACCCCTATTCGTTTATGTCATGTGCACGATCCATTGCACGACCTAGCATTCAGAGATCAATCGAGCCATTTAAGGAGAAGTTGTGCACGATCCTTTGCACGATATGGAAGCTTCACGATCAAATGAAGAAAGGTTGATCGATCGGGCAATCTAAGGATCTATCGATCCACGACTCTGCGAAGCAAAAAGGGAATTTCCTTATTTCGTACCAGTTTGGTTTTATTCTATGGATTAGGTTAAAAAAACATGTTTTGAGGGAGGCTTTTACAGAGAGAAAAATGAGGAGACTCTTATTTTAACCTAAAGGAGAAGGATTAAGATCTCTACATCCTTGGAGAAGATTCCTAAACCTCTTTTGCATATATTCTGAGTTTTGAATGAATTTCTTTACAATTGCTTGCTTGTTCTCTATTTTCATATCTGAGTAGTTCATAGTCAAGTTTAGGGTATTTTAAGGATCTTAAAGGGATTAAGGATGAGGAACAAATAGGTCTAAATTATGGAATCTAAACCTAGAAACATTGTTAATGCTTAGGTTAGAGTAGCTAACTAATCTATGACCCCAGGTCACTTATTATCCCAGAAGTTTAATAAGAACCAGAACCTTTCTAGGTAAGCAACACCTTCACTACCAACAAGAGTTGATGCTTTGTTGGGTTGTTGATAATTAGGAACCGTTAATACTGCATGGTTAGGATCCCAAAACCAACAAGAGTTAGGATCTCTAGGATATAGGCATAGTGATTATCGCTGCGAGAGTAGGTTAGTCAATTGTTATTTCTTATTCGAGAGCGGAACTGATCTTGCCTGAATAGATTCCTCATCCTACCCTTGATTCCCTTATGAATCCCCTAGACTTGATACTTTAGATATTGTTTACATTAAATTTCCTAGTTACACTCGAATACACTCAAAGCACCCATCGACTTAGCTCTAATTAATTAATCAAATCGTTAGTGTAGCAATTGGTCTTTGTGGATTTGATCCCTAAATACTATTACATTTGTTGTGCACTTGCAATAGGATATAGGGTTAAAACTCATGATATCACTTTATAAAACTACCTTTCTTGTGTCCGGTAAGTAGCATTTATATCCTTTTTGGTTTGTTGAATAGCCCATGAACATTCTCTTAATGTTTTTGGGCTCTAGTTTAGTCTGTTGTTCTCCTGGTACAAGGACAAAGCACATACACCCTAATACACGTAAGTGATTTATGGAGGGTTTTGATTTCGTTAGTACCTCAAATGACAATTTATCCTCTAGAACTTTGGTAGGGATGCGGTTGATGAGATAGCATGCGGAAGTAACAGCATCACTCCAAAATCTCTTGGGTACTTTGTTGTGGAACATCATTGATCGAGCAACTTCCATGAGATGTATATTTTTTCTTCTGCTACACCATCTTGTTGTGGAGTGTAAGGACATGCAGTTTGATGAATGATTCCTTTTTTTGCAAGGTTAGTTCTAAAGCATGGCTCGTGTATTCTCCTCCATTATCGGTCATAAGTATTTTCACCTTTGCACTATATTGATTAAACACATATGTTTGGAAGTTAGTAAAGGCTTCAAAAACTTTGTCTTTACTGGTTCCTTGAAGGTTACGACATCGTGTCCTGTCTTGTAGACTGCTTTAGGAGATGAAGAGTCGCAAAAGTGGTACTCTAAAGAACCCGACACTTGAGTCACGTCGTTGATGTTCTTATCGTAGTCAAACACCAAAGAATCTCCCACGTGAAATTCCTTTAAGTTATATATAAGCCCAATTGTAATATGCGTCTTCTTTCGGACTCCATCCATCAGAGTCCCCAACTTTGTAAATTGCTGAAGCCGAACAGCCCAAAAGAACCGTCAAGCTCATGATCATGAGCATCAAGTTGGTCTTCATTGTTCTTGTCGCCATAACCTTTCGAACAAATTTAGAACTCTTAGAGAGTTGTGTTTGTATAAGAAATTTAAAACTCTAAGAGATTTGTGTTTGTATAAGAGTCTTAAGCAATACTACTCTTATATAATACAAATCACGCGTTTCCTAATCCTTATCTTATCTGATTTTACGGTTGAAAGAATCATTAAAAATATCATGCAAACTAACTAAAATCTTTATATTACTTTATCCTTTTCCGATTCTGTTTACTGTTATCATTTTATCTATTCCACATTATCTATCTAGCTAAAGCTAATCATTCATATTTGTTTAGGATTTAACTAGAGTTTCCGTCCACAAAATTAAGTTATCAAAAACTACATTGGAACAAATATTAGTGGATAAATGAAACTATAAAAAAGATATCCGAATATAATTTGAGAATTTGTATGCGATTGATAATAAATTATTTAGAAAATATATATTTTGACGTGTTCTTATCAACCTTATAACTTACTATATTATCTAATATTTCATGCATCTAAATTTCAATTCCATTCTACTACATTTAGAGATTTTTTTTTTGTCAACGGCAATCTTATATTAATCACTAAAGGCCAAAACAAAACATCCATTACATTCAACTATAATCTGTCTCTCGAACAAACCTAGCAAGAGAATCATCCTTATAATTGAGATGGCGTGGAATAATTGTGAGCAGGAAGGTCGTGAAGAGCACCCGTAGCCGATCGAATTCCTCCTGGTAGGGTAGAAAAGCATGCCACTCCTCCCGCGTATAAAGCACCTCCAGCACCGTCTCGCAATCCGTAGACATCTCGACTTCCAATGCTCGACTGTTAATCAACGATTCCATGGCCCAGAGTACTGCTTTAATCTATGCGTGTAGCGCAGATAAGCACTGATGGACACCTCGAGCACCCGAGCAACTACCCTCTACCGAATCTGGAAAGTTGAACCAGCCTAATCCCGTTTTCTGGACCGACATCTTCCAGGAGGCATGCACAAAGCATCTGAAACCCGTGAAGCCTGAATTGGTTGTAGAAGGGAAAATTCAAGAGGGTTTCCTAGTTCCGGGGTAGCCCAAACAGCTGGGCCGAGGAGCCGGTGGATGTAGTCGAACCACTAACCATTCACCATGTTCTGCCAACGACCTCGATATTATGTTACGGGGGTCAGTTACAGTATTTGGGAAACAAACGTCACTCTTAACTTTCCATATATTCCAAATCAACCATGGGAAGAATTTATTCGCAACTCCCCGGTAGTCTCCAAAATAAATAGTCTATATTGTACCAAATCGACTCCCCGGGGAAAATATGTATCGCAGAAGGGATATCTGATAAGGCCCACGTTTGAAGCGCCACAGGACATTGAAAGAGGACATGATTTATAGTTTCCGCCTCTGCTTTGCACTGTGGACAATATAGAGTACAATTTATCCCCCGATGCAGGAGATTTTTATTTACAGCCACATTGTCCGAGAGAATTTGCCATAAGAAATGACGGAGCTTATTTGGAATTTTAAGTTTCCACAGATGCGCATAGAGTGCCTGAAAGTTTGGGCCGTAGTAATTCGCTTCTAAATTTGACAACGTTTCCTCAGTAAGGTACCCTGACTTAACTAAGTATCGTCCAGTCTTAGTATAGTGCCAATTCCAGTAATCTGGTCGTTGTCTCCGTGAGAGAGGGATGCCTAGTATGACCTCAACATCCATTGGATAAAAATATTGGCGCACCAAAATATCCTTCCAAGAACCTGACTGAGCATCAATGAATTGATCTACAGTGAGGTCAGGAAATAAGGAGTTAGGTAAAAGGAGCGTCGGACGGGGTATTGTGTCTGGGATCCATGGGTCTTCCCACACTTTGATCGATTTCCCATCCCCAATTTTCCTAATAGCACCTTTGGAGACCAAAGATTGGGCGGATAAAATACTTCGCCAACCGTAAGACGAGTTAGGTCTCAATGTTGCCTGCATTGGACATGTATCCTTAAAGTAACGTCCTTTCAGAACCCTTGTCAACATTGACTCTGGGAAATCCAGGAGTCGCCAAAACTGTTTTGCTAATAAGGCATAATTGAAATCCTCCAAAACCCGAAAACCTAAGCCACCTTCAGACTTTGGTTTACAAACTCGCTTCCATTTCTGCCAATGAATCCCTCTCGATGTAATTGAATTGGACCACCAAAAATCCGCTATGGCAGAGTTAAGTTGATGTATCACACTTTTAGGAAGTCTATAGCAAGACATTACATAAGTAGGCAAAGCTGTCACGACCGATTTTATCAGAACCTCTTTCCCTGCTCGCGATAGAAACTTAGAGGACCAACTATTAATCATGTCCCGAAGTCTCTCCCTGAGGAAAGCAAAAACCTTAGTTTTCGCCCCTCCAATATTCTCAGGGAGTCCCAGATATGACCGTGCTCCTCCCTCATTATGAATCCCACGTTCCTGGTGTAATTCCATTTTAACCTCGACAGATAACCCCTGGCCAAACTGAATCGAAGACTTCAGAAAATTTATCTGTTGTCCCGAAACCCGCTCATACTCCCTAAGTATCCGCAAGATATGTCGCGACTCATCCCTTGATGCTTTGCAAAAGAACAGACTATCATCTGCGAATAACAGATGTGTCAACGTTGGACTACTCCATGTGATAGAAATACCCGTCACCAAGCCCCGTAGTTCTGCCGTTATCAATTTGGAAATCAAAACTTCCGTACAAAAGATAAAGATGTAAGGCGAGATTGGATCACCCTGCCTTAGACCACGCCGAGGTTTGATACGTCCACCAGGGACAACATTAATTAGTACAGAATACTCCACACTCGTGATGCAAAACATAATGCAACTTATCCATTTATCGCAAAATCCTAACTTCTGCAGCAAGATCCTCACAAAATTCCATTCAACTCTGTCATATGCTTTGCTCATATCTGTCTTAATGGCCATGTATTTGCTTCTGACCGACACATTTGTCCGCAGAGCATTAAATATTTCTTGGGCGATTCAAATGTTATCTGATATATTCCACCCATGTACAAAAGCTGATTGCGTTTCTGAAACTAATTTGGGCAAAACATGTCTTAGCTGTAAACACAACACCTTGTATATAATCTTATACACCACATTACATAAGCTAATTGGACGGAATTCCATCATCCTTGTTGGTCGAGAGACCTTTGGAATCAGGCAAATATTTGTTTTATTCAAACTCCGTTCAAAGGAACCATTAGATAAAAAAATTATTAACCAACACTAACAAATCATCCTTCACAGTCTCCCATGCCTCTTGGAAAAAAATGTTGTCATTCCGTCAGGCCCGGGAGCTTTACTAGGATTCATTGAGAACAGAGCGAGACGAATCTCCTCATGGGTGACACACCTCATTAACATATGATTATCTGACTCCGTTATGTTAGCCTCTAATTCATCCAGAGCAATCGTTGAATCTCCATTACTGTTAAACAGCATAGAAAAATACACCGTTGCTTCCTTCAGTATATATGCGTCCTTTGTGACCCAAATATTGTCCTCATTATAAATCCCAATAATCCTATTGCGAGCTCGACGTTGCTTTGTCTGTGCATGGAAAAATTTGGTATTCACATCTCCTTCCCGCAGCCACTTAGATCTTCTCTTTTGTTTCTAGTATATCTCTTCCTCGATATAGGTACTTCTAAGGTCTTTTGTGGCCTTCCAAAGTTGATCTGAGTCTGTAGACCCGCTACTCTTTAAGTCTTCCAAGACCTGCTTCAATCGTGTAATTTTCTGTCTGCCAGGTTCTATATTAGTGTGCCTCCAATGAGAGATTTCACGACAACAACACTTTAGTTTATCGGACAAAGTAAGATTTTGTCGATACTGTTGACCGCTCCAACTACGATGAATAGTCTCTTTGAAACCAGGTTGTCCGACCCATCGTTTGTTAAAAATAAATTGGCGTTTCTTCGTAAACGAACTATCAGAGAAGCGACCTAATATAGGACGATGATCTGATCCAATCATATCTAAGTACTCAACCTCTGACTTAGGAAATAAATCATGCCATTCTTCGTTCCCATACAATTTATCTAAAATACACCTGATAATCCCATTTTGTCATACCCCTCTCTAGGACCAAAAATTGCCGATTTTTGGGAATTCAATCAGACCACAATCCTGCAACATCTGATTAAATGATGCAAATTGTGATGCGGGTCTGAGGGAGCCTCCCATCTTCTCATGATTTCCACTCAATTCGTTAAAATCACAAGTTATTAATCAGGGCTCTAATCGCAGAATACCCAATCTAGTTAACCGTTCCCACACATAATCTCTTTTATGTTGAATCAGTTCTCCATAAATAAAAGTGATACATGATTTTGTACCTTTTAATTCGGCGGTTATGTCAATCAAGTTCTTATCTTTATAATTAATTATGACATTGAGGTAATCCTTGTAGAACAAAGTTAATCCGCCACTTGTACCAATTGGTTCAATTGTTGTTAATAAGCTATAACCAAAATGATTTTGTATTTTTTCCATGAATAAATAATTGTTCTTAGTTTCTGAAAGAAATAAGAAATCAGGCTTAAAACGTTTCCAAATATCCCTTGAAAAATCAATAGTTATCTTATTGTCAATTCCTTGACAATTCCAAACACATTAATCATAAAATAAGTTAAAATTTCATCGGACTCTTGTCCTTGTCTTTAGTAAAGATAAGGACAAATTTATCCTTAAAAATATAGGTCTTATCTTAAGTATTTCAAATTTTAAACCAAAATAACAAATATGTCTCCAATTTAAGCCAACATTCCGAATTAATACACTTGTTTCTTTAAAGTCAAAAACAAGACTATTGTACACGAGATCACTACAACTTTTATACAGAAGCTGAACTCGTGACTCGACGGTTGGGAACCTTAGATCTTGAGTTTGTGTTGCGGCAATACTTCTCAACAATCTGGAGAGTTGTGTACATACCATAGTACGGTTAGGAACAATAATATGATTCCCAGCACACCCCTGACAGAACTCAAACCTAAATTGTATGAACCAAATTTTTACCAACATGAATGAAACAATAAAAGAATCATTCATACCAGGTGCAGAGAACTCCATAATTCTCCGAATTTTCCATGTTCGGCACTTAAAACTCAAACAGCGCATGTTGATTCGTACTTTGTTGATGCAGAACCAATCTAGCACGACAAAAAGAAACTCAAAAATCAGAATCCTAGAAGTTTCGATTCTGATCGTGCTCCGTAACCCAGTAGTAAGAGTCATGGGCACAACGAATTCAGTCACACCACAATATATAAGACAACCCATCTCGAACTCCATTCCTAAACGAGATACAACCTAAACACCACGATCCTCGAAATTCTTGACTCACGCGACTGGAAACCCTATAAATCTGGATCACGCTATAGACACCGTCTCCGGAGATAATGTTTCCAGAGGTGATGAATCTAATCCCCAGACTCTCTATCAATGAACAAGCAAAGGGGAATCCCGAAGGAAATAACCCTAAATCATCCACCAAATTCATAAAGCAGAAAGACATTTCCAATTAGGGTTTGGTACCCACTTACCGCGAATACAAACCCTTCAAAAAATCATTGATCCGCCTTGATAGCATCCTCCTCAACCCGAAATCACTAATTCCGAGAAACGAAAAGGTCCGACAAATAAACTCCTCTCTATCTCCTCCTCTGCCTCTCCTTCAAACTTCTCCGTCAAATCCTGAATCTTCTACTGCTCCCGCCGTCGAAACCGAATAGCACTCACTGAATCACTACATTTAGAGATTAAAAATACATTATTATACTTTAGAGACTACATTATTATATATAGAGACTACTTTATTATACTATTTTTAATTATGTATTTTGATCATCAGACTCCTTAAAACACATCCATGTTCAGATTTTACGCAGCCATGAAAGCCTTGGAAAATCTAGTGGCAAATGATATTGTTTTCAACTAGCTTTACTTTTTACATTAACAAATAACCATTAGATCGATAACCAGGTTCAATTTACAGTCTAGATTTTTCAGTTGGAGCAGGATTTAAATTCATCACCTCATATCTAACTAATTCAAGTAAGGTATGGTTTCTTGGCATTTTAGTTAGATTTTGTTTCATTAATTTATTATTAAGAAAAATTCATTGTCTACGTATCATATTGAAAACTTCATATGTACCTGAATAATGTTTTTAACCTAAATGTTAAGGATATTTATATTCGATTACAAAAACAAAACAGATTGGCTGATAACCATGTTCCAATTCTTTGTTATTTCAATAGGTATGTTTGGGCTTTAGGTTTGAAGCCTTAAGGCCCACATAGTCTCAAATTCGCTTCGTATTTATATGCTTTAAGGTTTAAACGCGCGGATGCCCTATTGTTGAAATGGCAACGGCTAGAAATTGGAAGATTATGCGGGAAATCGGAGACGCCGTGATCGAGGCGTCAAAAAACCCTAACCGGAGATGGTATGGTCCTCACATGGCTGCAGCAGTTCGCGCAATCTCCGAACGTATTCCGCTTGTGGATTTCGTACTCGAGATCAAAGACGCTCGTGTTCGTTCTCTTCTTCTCTATCACTATGTCTTTCAGGTGTTCGATTAATTGCCTAAGGGAACGAAACTAAGTTTTATGTTTCTGTTTTGTATAGATTCCGTTGTCTTCTGAGTGTGAGTTGTTGAGGAAGTTTTCGCATTTTCCATCAAAACGAATTGTTGTGCTGAACAAGATGGAGCTTGCGGATCCGTTAGAGTTGAAGAAATGGATGAATTACTATGAAGAGAGAAACTATCTCTCGTATGCAGTAAATTCACATAATAAATATTGTGTCAAGCAAGTAACATTTGTTCCGCTTATTCTCTGGATTTCATCTTCAGTTCTTTCTTCTTAATGGCGAAAAGAACTGAAAGATGGCTTTTTTCTTCAGTTTCTTAACTACTTGCAGAGTCAAGTTAGGGAATTGCACAAGGCTGGTCATTCTGGTCATACCACAACTATGATGCTCCTTGGGATTCCGAACGTTGGAAAGTCTGCTCTTTCCAATTCTCTTCATCAAATCGGGAGGATTAGTGCTGCAGGTAAGTCCTCTCTCTCAAAAGCCGTTGTTTTTGTTTACCAGATTTTTCAATTCTTTGGTATCAGTTTAACATGTCTTGTTACAGAGAAAGGTAAGCTTAAACATACAACAGTTAGTCCTCTACCTGGAGATACTAAAGACATTATGAGCTTGAAGGTTTGTTCCCCTTCCTTTGTCCGGATACTTGAGATTATGTCACTTGCCTTCTTGTTTGTTTGAGGCCCTGCCTGCTGCATCCAGTTTAGTTACAATTAGAATATTACTCTGTTTCAGATTGGAAGCCATCCCAACGTCTATGTACTGGACACTCCTGGAATTTTTCCTCCTAATCTGCTTGACGCTGAGATATGCTCAAAATTGGCATTAACAGGTTTGATCAGCACTAAACACAAGCAGATTGACTATATTTCCTGATTACTCGTTGAACATATCGGGTTTTCTTTCCTCAATGTAGGAGCTATCCCGGACGATATAGTTGGGGAGATTGAACTAGCACGGTTCTTTCTAACTATACTAAACTCAAACAATGAATACAAGAAATGGGCTAAATTGTGCAAATCACAGGATTTAACAGAAAGTTTATTTAATGAAAGCTCCAAGTCTGAAGTCAAACGTAAGAGACAATACCCAACAGATCATACACAGGTACTAGACAGTAGCATTATTTGACAATCAATTATCTTTCACTATTTGTATTCATTTTGTTCCTTCTTTCATTTGTGCAGGATTTTATAGTTTATGACGTTCGAAGAGTTCTGTACAAGACGATCTCAGCATTTGAAGAAAACTTAGAAGATGAAATGAGTATGGAAAATCTCATAGAAACACAATTCGCTTCCTTAAGAACGGTTCTTAGAGTTTCAGAAGATCCAAGTGAGTTTACTGATCTCAGAGTAGCTTCTAAGATATTGAATCTCTATAGAACTGGTAGACTTGGACATTACACTTTAGAACATGTCTCTTCTGTAGCCAAATTCTTAAACACAAACGCTTTTGTAAGATTCTTTTTACCACATCATCTAAAGGGACTAAAACAGAGGAATCCATGTCAAGTAAGCTTATGGCACAAGAAATCAATAAACTAAACTAAAATCCCATGATCATGATATTACAACAACAGCAGAAAAAAACAAAAACATAGAAAAAAAGTGTCTCACTTTAACCACCGGAGCTCAGTCGTAGAACAAGGCGAGATTTTTCCGGTGAACCCATCAGCATAACAACAAGAATAATCAGATTCATGATCTCCCCAAAGACAGCCATTATAAGCACTCTTAAAGCTCGGACTTCTCAAACTCTCCTCCTCCGTATAACACAGCCGCTTCTTCACCGCCGTTGGTCTCCGCCGTGGTGTGCTCTGAGTCCGTGCCTTAGCCTTTGCTGACTCAGTTGCCGACATGTAATTCGGTTGCATTGATGAAGGAGAACATGGTATTCTCGGACTAGCTGATCTCACTCCAAACGATCTTGTAGCTCTGCACGGAGAGAGAGTGGAGTCGCTGGATATGGTCTTTGACTATGATGATGATCACTAGTTAGAATCTCAAGAGTCTTGATTGGATCTCTGGTTATATTGGTGATTGTGTCGTCCCATTGCTTTGTAGCCATCCATCGATCAAGCCATTTGGTTCTCTCTAGAATCTCCCTATCGTCGCCGAATGATTGATTCCGGTAAGACCGACTCCGAATCTTTCCACATACGTCTAAATTAGTATCCTTTGTCATTATATATCAAAACATTTAAGAAAGAAAACTATCCAGCAAATGTTTTAAAATTAACATTATAATACGTCTAAATATTAGATCAAATAATTTTCTCTTTAGAATATGGTTCATTAACACAATAATGTAAAATCTGATCCCTAATAAAACTACTAAATTAATGTATAAAAATCGTAAGTCCTAGAACCTACAGTTTATAGCAGTCTTTAAAACTTTTTTTTTACTTCAAACCCTTTTTTTTCTTTTGTGATATTAAATCTTAGAACATAAACAATATTGTCTATTTCCAAAAAAATTAAAATATTCAGTTATAAAAACAAATCCCAATTATCTCAAAAAAACAAATATCAAAAATATTAAATACCTGATTAGAAAGAGCAAGTGCTTGAGCTTTCTCTCGTTGAATAGCAATTTCTAATTTCTTGTGCAAAATCAGTTCTGTTTCTTCTGAGTTAGATTCATTGCTGCATCTACTCATGTCCCTCGACTGCAAAATAAACATTTAAATATTCAGACATTATCACAAGAACAAAGAAAGAATGTGTAACTTGTTAAGTTTCAAGCTCACTAACCAGAGATCTACGACTACGAATGTCTTGAAGATAAGTTTTGGTATCCCAAAAACCATTAGACTCAGCAAACATTGAGTTACGTCTTGCTTCAATGTTGCAATTTCTCGATGGTGATGATGCTAATAAGACTTTTGAGTGTTGTTGATGATGATGATTAAGAACTTGATCTTGAACTCGAACCAGAGCTTTGATGCATCTTAATGTCAGTTTGGCTTGGTTTCTTACATTGTTACCTCTCACTAATGCTTGTAGCTTCACTATCCCTTTCAATGCCCTTAATGCTCTTCTTGCCTTTTTGTTTTCCAAATAAATACATATATAAGACAAACTTTTACATAAATAGAAAGCTCAAAAAACTGATATCGCATTTAGTAAAATAGCGTAAATATTGACACATAATTCAAATAACACATGGTTTTAATTCAAAAATTAACAAATTTTAAGTCATTAAAAATATACAGTTTTTGGACCAAGAAAATGTATAATACATAATTTTTTGGTATTTATACATTAATAAACTTAGCAAATGGAGGAACTTTTTAAATGAACATAGGATTTTTAGTATAGCCTCAAAATATAGCTTAACCTTTGACAAATAATCTCAATAACACATAATTTTTTTTTTTTACTTTATAAATAACAGAGTTAAAAAAATTCATTAAAATATAGATTTTTTGGACCAAGCACTTCAATAACACATGATTTTTAATATTTTAAAATCAATTAAATTTAGCAAATGAATAAATTTTAAAAATAAATAATTTTAAAAAAAACTTACAAGATAACCTCTGAAAGATGTCTGAATGATAATGGCAGCCCAATGACGTCTAATAAAACCTGGAGATTCCGTTAACTTAACGATCTCGGAAACAGCTTTATCCACGGCGGAGAAACTCACCGCCGGTTTAACTCCCTCCTCTGTCTCCGCCGTAGGAATCTTATTCTTAGGGACATTATTAGTTACTACAGAGTTTATTGTTTCGAGTTTTGGCTTTCGAAAAATCCATCCTTTCTTTTCTTTTTTCTACAATTAGCCCAAAAGATTAATAATTTAAGTTTAAATCTCAAAACAACTATGAATCTTAGACAAGGTTAAGTAGTAATTAATACAGAGAGTTTAAAATTAAGACCTTATAATCAGTTTTTTCTTTTTGATGAGTCTTCTTGTCGGAATCTTTTGACGGTGACCAGAGAATCTTTTTGACGGCAGTGAACCATGAGTTTCCGTTCTTCTTAGCCATCTTAATGATGGTTTATGATATCTATGAACCAGAGGGAAGAAAAGATCGAACAAGTTAGCTAAAAAAGTGAAGTTGGTGTTCATGTAAGTAACTAACCACGAGACTCTGGAAGATAACATGAATGTATATAAATAGAAGCATATACACGACAAAAATCATTAATAAATCATATTATTTGGTACATATAGGTTTTTAAAATAATAACAAAATGTTAAGTTGATATTGTTATATGACAAAAGAATCTACATAAAATACAATTTATTGTAATGTTTTTAATAGACAAATAAATTAAGTAATAAAATTTGATTATGAAATGAAAAAGGGTTGTTAATTGTCGACAAAATGTTAAAACTTAGGAACATCATTATTTTTTGTAACTTCAAATTTTATTCAATAAAGATCATTGCACAGATTTGGTGAAATAGTGCACATGAGTGTTTCGACTTTTGAATGTAACGCTCACAAACTTTTTTTCTTAATTTTTGAGCTCTTAAACAAGCTCCTCTAAAAGTTGAGTTTAAGTTTTAATCAAGAAATTAAGGGACTTTTTACATATATTTTTGGTTAAGCCCAAAAAGTTCCACTTTCTCACTGAACAAAAGTAGAAAATAAAACAGCTGTTGATGAATCAATAATGGTTATGACTAAACAAAAGTAACTAAATTAAGAATAGAATAAAAATATAATCGTGATGATTATACAACAAACCAAGAGGCATCAGAAATGTTGCAGCTTTTGGTTTGTTGATTTTTATAATATGAATAGGAAAGTGAAGTTGCACAGATGTTACATGGGATTATTAAATATAAATCAATAAATGAATATTAGTAAATGAAAGCATTTTGACTGTCCAAGATAACATTGTAAATATTTTCAAGAAGAAGAGAGCCAGAGACTTTAATGCCTCGTTGTACCAAGAATCCAAAGTTCCCATTTGATTTTAAATTTTTTGAAATTATTTTTCCTATTTTTCGTAAATTGTGATTCATATCTCTTTCATTGCTGTCACGTGTATACACAAAACTACATTTTATCGTAAAGTGCAAATTAAAAGAAAATTAGTTTAATAATTTTAATATATACTGTACAATTTGGGTGGATAGAGAATGTAGTATTTCTTGTTTTGGATAAGAAATTTTATGATTTATAAAAGTGATCAGAGAACCGTAGTCGAAGTATTTTATTGGATTACTGTTACTCTTTATTTTTTTATAGCTATGTTAAACCAAATCAATATATTTGTTTAGAGTATATGAAGATTAAAATGAATTTACATTAAGATAAAGCCTAAATATAAATGATATATTCAGTTCCGGAAAAAAAACAATAATATTGAATAAAACCAAATTCCTCAACTATATTTATTTTGTATAATCCCTATTCTTCTAATGATTGCTAATGTTAGACCAAAACCACAATTATACAATAGTTTAATATTTATTTATGTAAAAAATAAACAAATAACATGCTAAATAATAAGGAAGTAGTCGCAGCAATTATTTGAATTGTTGCTGTTTTACTGACGATCACCAGAATACCAACAACACGTCTAACTTATTATTGCAGCGATTATTTTGTTATTTTCTACTTTTTTTTTTACGTGTAAATTTTGATTGCTAGATGCAGACGTAGCGATGTGAAAAAGAACACGCTAATAATATATAGAATTTCTTCTGTTTTGTATTTCTATTTCTGTTTTTCGTAGAGCTTTTCGATCTTTTTGTATGAATATAATAAAAACTTAAATCAAAATTAAAACTCCTAAAATATAATAATGCGTAGATGATAGATACGAATAGGACGATAATAAAAAACGAGGCGTGCAAATAAAGGACGACAAGACCTCGAAGACTACAAAACAATGGTTTTAGCCAAAAGTACAAATTTGAAACTGATTCCTTACAATTATTTCATTAAAATTAAAATTAATGTAGCATCGAAAAGAGGTCTCATGAGTGAGTGTTGCTTGGACTAGTCAAAATCCTTAATGTCTAAAAGTTGTTGGAAGTGAAAGTTTTTAGACATTTTTATTTTCGGTAATGGTTTTGATAAAGCTCGTACTCAATTGAACTATTTAATTTACCGATAAGATTCTAATACTTTTGTATGCATGCACTTACATTTTTATATATTTGTACATTAAGATTTGATTATTATTGTTTTCTTTCATAAATTTAACATCTCAGTTCTTTCTCGCAAAATAGACAAAACCAAGAATGATCTAATTTATGCCGCTCATATTTTAAATGAGAGGTACGTGATTAGTCTCATGGGTAAAATATATGAACTTAATGGAAATTACCGATCTAAACAAAAAAATTACCAAAATGAACTAGAATCGACATATATTTCCCAATTTGATGTCGATTTTTTTGTACCCAAAGAACTATAAAAATAATCAAATGAATATCTAAAATTACCTAAAATTATTATTTATATTGAAATATATTAATATCTTCAACATCCAAAATAAAATAATATATATATATGAATATATATTAGTAAAAAGTATATATAACCAAAAAATATGATACATTCAAAAATTCTTAATTATATTTGTCCAAAATAAACCAAATTAATTTATGAATATTACACCAGTGATTTAGTTTTTTTCCAAGTATTTTGGGTAATTCGGATATTATGCATAGAATTGAATATACTCAACTGAAAAGTAACTAATTTTATCCATAGTCGAAAATATTTTAGTTTTTGATTAATTTGTCATTAAAATGTCTATAGATTCCATTTTAGAATATCCAAATGGAACCTGTATTTCTAGATCCAAAAATCTAAAACTTGAAAGAATCTATCTAAATCTAATCCGAATATTCAAACGTTCAAATCTACATAATATGAAGATTATCATCATGGTAGATTTTAAAACAATTAACATGGATAATATTAAACAAGTTAAAGTTTATTCTCCTAAAAAGGAATAAATTTTGTCGGTAATATTAGGAGGAATTAGTAGGTGAGATTTAGATATAGCAATCATAATTTTAATTAGAGAATAAAGACTAGAGTGAACGATGAGAACCATGCCCATGTGAATAGGTTGTTTTATTTTTGTCAACTGTGAATAGGTTTATAAATTTCATAAAGTGAACAATAAATTTTTAAAATAATACTATGAGTTTTATAAATATTTTTAGCTACATTGATATAAGTTGATTCAATTATTACTGACAATTGTTTTAATTAGTACGATTAAGAGTACACCTAAAATCTGAGGGCAATAAAGTCATTATAATTGGAGACTGAACCAATAAGACATTGTACTACTCTATGCACCTATCAATAATTGTTGTTGTTTTCTTCATAGCTGTTGTTTTCCCATTAATAACTTACTTTCTAATTTAAGACACTAACCGTACTTGTTTGTTTAATTACTTATATGGATAGTTAGTATTAGGGGTGGGCAGTGGGACCGAACCGAAATAGACCGAATCGACCGATCCTAATTTTAAATTTCGGTCTAATTTCGGTTTACTCATAAATACTGATCGGAAATCCAATTATTTTTTAATTCAGTTCTTCGGTTCGGTTGGTTCGGTTATTTTAAACCAGAATTTTATATATTTTAACTAAAAAATCCAAAAAATCAAATCAAACAAACCAAACCGATGTAATTATTTAAGAAACCAACTGAACCAAAAAATATAGTTCGGTTTAATTTGGAATCAATTTTAGATACCGAAAAATCGAACTGTTCAATTCAGTTAAAATCGAATGCCCAGGG
>JAKUCM010008409.1:0-35008 GCA_023374145.1 Lepidium sativum
GACGAGAGAGACTTTCATTTTGATAGACGTTTGTTAGGTAAACTTGGTCATAATGATTATTGCTCTGTGCTAGTCTTGTTACTCTAATTTGAGAGTTCGTAGAGTCCTCTAGAAAAATATAGTGAAGTGTAGGATGGAGATTTCTCATTGGCGGACACTTAATGTTATGTCGGGGGAAGGCTCGGATTACGCATTGTAAGTCCATTTTAGATTAGTATAAAGAGAGATGATTCTTGCTCTTCGGCTGAAATTAGGATGGCAGATAGAAATCTTCATCTTGCTTATCGGGATGAGGAGTTGTACTGGGAGCATAAAAATTGTTCATTGGTTGCAGGAAGGGGACCAAAATACACAACTTTTTCATGCTCACACTAAACCACAATGTGCTATTAAGACCGAGGGTGACGGAGGACTGGAATCGGTCCCTGAGGCATCTGGCATCCAAGTATGAGGTGAAAACGTGTTTTGTTTATAATTGATCCAAGGAAGGCTCCTGGCGAGCAGTGATGTTCACCTTGTTTTTCAAAAAGTATTGGTCTATGGTTATGGATAATATCGTCCAATTGGTGAATGAGTCAACCGACAGTGGTTTCTGAATTTTGAAAAATAAGCTTACCTAAAGTTCTGTACAAGATTATCTCTATGGTTTTTTGGCCTTCGTTTAAGGAGAATCTTTTTGCATTTGATATTTGATACCAATCTGCTTATGTGTCTTGTCGCCTAATTTCAGACAATATTCTAATAACTCCAAGAGATGTTTTATGTTCTTAGGACGATAAGGCAATTCGAGGGAATTATATGGCTATTAAAAACAGGTATGATGGGGGTAAAGTGAGATTTTTTAGAAAAAATTGTTTCTGCATGTGAAGTTTCATTCTCACTGTGTGTCTTTGTGTTATAGCATTGTATATGTTCTGTTAGAAATTCATTTCTGATTAACAGTCATCCCTTATGGCTGGATTGCTCCTCATCAAGGTCTTCGGTAGGGGAGATCATTTATCTCTTTGTATTGAGGATACTCGATACCAAAGCATATGAAGCATGAATTGGATAAATTAATCTCATGGGTCGTGATTGCTCGGCGGATTCCATCAATGTCACTTTTTTCTTTGCTGACAATAGTCTCATCTTTTGTAAGGCTAATGTGGGAGGAATCTTCTTTCATTTAGAGTGTTCTCAATCTCAGTTTGGTGGGATCCTTGGATTCCTGATAGTATTTCTTGGCCTCGTATTTGTACCGTCAATTGTTTGATCCACACGATGCTTGTCTGATTTTAGGAATTCATACTCCTCGGTTTTCCTACAGATGATTCGTTAGGATGGCACTTTTCTAATTTTGGGAAATATTCAGTTTTGTCTAGGTATCGGACGAAGATGAATCTTTTTGGACTCAAGAGTGTAGAAGGTTCGGATTATACCTTTAAGTTCTTGCAGAGCTAAGCATGAAAGATAAGTGTCTGACGAAGGTTAAGCAGTTTATGTGGCAGACTATTTTTGGCCACCTTGGCTATAGGGGCTAACCTAGCTCAGCATGGTATGCCTTTTGTCTAGTCATGTGGCCGTTGTGGTGCAGGAATTGGAAACAATTAATTATGTTTTGTTTGGAATTCCACCCTTCGATTTAGACTTGGATTTTATCTAGGATTTCGTCTGTTGTTAATGTCTTTTCGGGTGGTTAAATGTAGTTTCCCCCTAGTTGCTACAGTTCATTTGGAAGGTCCATGAACGATAAGGTTTTTTCCAATATTGATCGGGATCCCCCGGGAAGTCTGTTAAGCATGTGGAAGAGAAAGTGGTTGTGTGAATCTCCGCAAATGCAAGGCTGTGTCTTGCTTCTTTGGATTCTTCAAGGAGTTGTCTGGTTCCGAAAGTGGAAAAGGAGCGTTCTGATTAGGCTTTTGTCTCTATCTCCTGCGTTCATTGGTTATAAATGTTTTGTGGATGGTTTTTTGGAAAGATTTTGAGTACTATTCGGGTCTGGATTGGTACTGTTTTTTCTGATGGTTTCGGTGGGGTTAATTTTGGAGTGTGTGGTGTTCAATGTAGTCCTTTCTCCGATTCACTCTTAGATGGAAGGTCTTATTTGGGTTATGTCTTCTCTTCTTTCTCTTAATATCTGAAGGTAAAGTTCGTGACGATTGTTCTGAAATAGTGAAGAATGGTGGCTGATTCTCAAAATTAATGTACCTCAACATTGGTTATCTTATTTGCTCTAATTTATTATGAGTGAAGTTGATAAAAAAAAATATGAATTATATTGGGCCATTACATCGGTTTTTCAGATGTGGGCTCTCTGTTTTTCTACTTTCATAAAATCCAAAGAATCAATCTTATATATGTATAGAATCACATCTTGTATTAATTTTTTTCAAAAAACTTGTGAACAGTATAGTTTACCCATAAATTTTACTCTCACTAAGACTGATTAATTCTCGAAGTAATAACCATTACTCAAAGTTTCAATTGTTGGATTTTTTTGAATATTAGTGTTATTGGTTAGAATTGGAATCCATTTTTATATAAATTTCTTCATCAAAATTCGATTTAAAAAAAGTGATGAAAACATGATATGTTTTTATTGTTTTTTTAACACCTTAACTGCTATCATTAGTGGGTTCGGCTGCCACAATTAGTGGGCTCCTACGTCCCCCTCCTAGCATGTGGGCTTAGATCGGTATGCTATGTTGGTAAGTTCTAAAGATTTGTTTATTCGATCCTACAAATCACTATGTGATTTTTTCCCATGTTTTATTGGTATGCTTAATCGTGGAGTTTTTTCTGTACAAGTGACTGAAAATATAAATGCATTTTGGTGATATAAGTGACCAAAATAATTCTTTTAAACTTTTTCGCATACACCACCATATTTTTTTGAAATTAGAATACTACATTTTTTCACCGAAGTTCAAATATACCATACCTCACGTGAGAGTTAGGTTATGCATCTAACCTTATATAAGAGATCCATGACCTCTAAAACTCTTATGAAACCATTCTTATCAAATTTCAGTGATTTTGAAAGAAATTAGCTGTTATTACTTCTTTAATAAATAGTACAATTAGGAACATTGTATCTTCGAATGGCAACACTTACAAAAAAAACAGAAATCAGTTGATACAAGCTATTGTTAGTTTTGAAAGGTACAAAAACAAATTACCATCTCTTGTAATTTTTATAACGGGATATTAAATCGGGTCACTCTATAGCTAACCTGAGAGAACAAACAATTTTCTTTGTTACATCTCATCATTTTTTTCTGTGATCAATCTTTGACAATGCCTAACTGAGCAACCTTCACACAGCTCTGAGCTTGATATACAAGAAACACTAAGACGAGTTCAAGAGCCTGAGTCTCTTGAGTTCTGGCCGTGTTTATTCCGGTCCTCAGGACCCCTGTTTCTTTACACAAGCCTGCCTCCAAAGTCGCTGAATTCTCCAGAGTAACCGGTTTGACCATTTTCTATTGTCATTGGAGTAATAGCTGCCATGGTTGGAGGATTAGAACCCACTTGAATTAGTGAAGATGAGACTCCACCACAGTTTATGATAGGTGCCGAGCCCTTGGGGCCAGTCTCTGCTATTTCTGTGTCTTCATATTCAGACAAAAGATCAATGGAACTCATTGAGCGAGACGCCTGCACTTTTCTGTTTGACGCCATTGCAGGAAGAATGTCGTTTCTCAAAATTTTATGTTTCTTCAACCCCCCTGGGACATAAAACCTGAGTTTTCGAGTATTCTGATATGGAGAAGGTTAGTCTTTAAAACAAGAGAAGATATTTAATTTACCAGAACATAAGGATCCCAAGACAAGTTGGCGTCTGAAGATGCTGCTTCAGCCATACCAGAAGGAGGTCCAAGAAAGCTCTCGCAGACTTCTCTTAATCTGGACTCGTCTGCCTCTCTGTAGACAACGAAACAACCATAATCAGGTAGAAAAGGATTTGAGTTAAGAATCAAAAAACCAGGGAAATCATAAGCACTTCATTGGTCAGTCAAAGAAGGAAACAGAGTCTAAAGTGAGGATATATTTTTCCCCTGGAATAAAATGATTTAACTCTCGGCAAAGCTGATAAAACCTCCAACAGAATAAGATTTCATATGAGAAAAGGGAACACACCTTGCTAGAAACCTCACATATGCGAGAAGGCATTGGCAATATTCGTTAGGAGACTCAAGCGCAAGTGAGGATGCAAGTTGAGATTCCAAATGTGAGCGTGTTTGCATTCCATCATCAGTTACCCTGTAAACATGAATTCAGCTTCTTTTATGGACTTAGAATAGGTTATCCATCTCGGGACCAAAAGGAAGACAAGAGCAACCTGTTCCACCCTGGCTTTCTGGCTATATACTTTCTGACATCAACCTGCAAACTAGCAAGCTCACTGCATGGTGCTGAACCCAAATTCCAGGAGCTACTGAAATTTGAAGCCGGGAAGCAATCATCAGCAACTCTCAGCCAGCACATTAGACTCATGTCAAAGAGGAATGCATGACGTGTGGCTAGAACAACAAGTGGAGAACCAGATTTGGATAACTTCACAGATATCACTTTTATGGTACCTGCAATAATGTAACAGTGTATCAGCAAAGCTTGTTTTATCACACAAAGTTGAATGGGTTTTTACGGAATAATATTTAAAGATTCCACTAAGTAAACATGACAGTTCATCGCAAGTATGGAGCCATCTTCAAGCATGACACTCCAAGGCAATAACGGAGCCATCTTCATACCAATTATAAGACCAATTTCTCATGCAAAACTACATTTGTATCTCAACTACCAAGTCACCCAATAGATAAAACTAGTAAATTACAGTTATTCATACTTTTGACAGGATTTTATCCCTTCGAATTCAAAAATCTTAATAGGTTTCCTTGAGAGACATGTTTTAGAGGATGAGAAGCCAGTAATATACTAAAGTATTAGAGCATACCTTCTATTGCGGAAGATAAACTGACATCGGAAGAGACCAATGATGATAAAGAGTCATGGAGGAGGCATTTCCTCTTTAAAAGATCCCATACATATAACAATCCTTTTCTTGTGACAAGCAGTAATGTCCAGCTATCGTCGCAATCAATAAATGTTGCAGCAGATCCCATCATCATAGTAGGCATAGCACGCCTTCCACACTTAGTGTAGACCTTCATGAAATGAAAAAGAGTAAATATGTTTCATATGTCAATTCAAAATTCCTTGTCCATGAGTTTAATATACACAATGACCACAGATCTTAAACTAGGCACTCCCTACGAAAATCAGGTCCCAACAGAAATAAACTATTGGTGTAAAGTTTTGTGACAGCGATAGATTTAAATGAAAATGAAAATGCTATTACTATTAGTATTCTATTAGTATTCTAACTTAAAATGAAAATGAAAATGCTTTAACAGGAATGATATCGATGATCCACTAATGATGTACTGATAAAAATCATAATCTACTCTGACTGAAGAGTTTCATCTAAAAAAAGTGGCATACAGGGACTTTAAATTAATGCAGAAAACTTATTCTTACCTGGAGACTTCCGTCATCGCATCCGACAGCCCAAAAATTCAGATTACCAGCCAATACTGTGACTCTTCCCATAATTCGATCAGACCAAAGAGTTTCACCTGATTTTTTGCATGAAATCTCAGTTTCCTTGACCAGAGATGTACTTACTGCACCAACAGTGTCCAAAAGATGCTCCCTTGGACAAGCTTCTAAGCAAACAGGTGGGGCAGCTTCCCCTTCTTTCCAATCGAATACTCTTATCAACAGATCTTTGCTAGATATTCCTTTTATTCTTACACATTGTTCAACATTTAAAACTTCATCTCTTCCAGAGGTTCCAAGAACCTTCTCTATAACAAGGCTCTCAGTGATGGTGGTGCGAGCTGTAATCCTTGAACGCTCTTTAACATCAGGGTTCTTGCCAACTATTTGTTTCATGGATGAGTCTCTATTGCTAGTCTCCATTAGAAAATCTCCACTATCTCCCTTACCAGGAGCAGCTACAGAAGAAGGCGGAAAATTATGGGATTGCCCGTTAATGGCAACATTATTCTCTTGTTGAGGAACTCCAACAGCTTCAGGAATAATTCTTTTTCTTCCGTCAGGCCGTCTATACACTTTCTGATTCACATGATTTGATACCTGATTTGAGGTTGACACTTTATTTAATGTGTCACCATTAGCCTCGGCTGTTTTGTTCCGATCATCAGCTTGAGATTTAAACTTCTTCGCAGTATTCCCCACGTTCACAGACGGTTTTTCTGTCACCTGGTTTTGTTGAACATCTGATGCCGCCCTCTTAATACCGGATGACTTTGTTGAGACTGTTTCAAGTAACAACTGGGCTGGGCTCTCAACTAGGTTTGCTTGCCGGCCTCTGACATCTCCATATCGATTTTTCTTCAGCTCATCTAGTTCTGTATCGGTTAGCTTGATACCTAATTCTTTTGGGTCAAAGTGAATGATCGCCACTGTTCCATCCAAGGAACATGCAAAAAGTGAATATCCGTCAGGACTCCTGTAATTTCCCAAAAGATATATATGGTTAATGAATCCCACTAACCTCTTCATTACGTTTTAGAAAATTGATTACGACTCTTAGATAATGGTCTAGGGTTATATATATAAACCGTAAACTAATTACATAAAAAAACCATATATGGCTAACCGAATGCACCTTTGAGACGAAAACAAAAACCCATAATGAAGAATCAAGTCCAAATCAAATATTATTAGATACGTAGATACCACATATAAGAGGGAAAACTTTACCATGATAGATCAACAACGCTTTGGCCAAAAAAATGCTTAGCGACAAATATCGGGCGCGGGCTTGCAGTTGTCCATACGGTTATAGTGCGGTCTTGACTCCCCATTGCAATTACATTGTATGCTTGCAAATCTTTCTCCCCTGATTTGGAAGTCCCATTGCTCCACCCAACTCGTTTCAGTTCTTGGGCACTAATATGGGTTTGTTTAAACATTGAAGGATTGAACTTCACAACAATGATAGGAGCATTATGACCTAAGAAGTCAAATGCTGCAGACCATTCCCCTCTTTCTAAAACAGGAGCAGAATGCCTCGGCTTCTGATACCCATGAGTTGTGGTAATGAAGTGGCCACAGGGGGACCACCCAAGTCGCCTGAAAAATGTGGATCCAATCTAGAAAAACAAGAAAAACAAAATTAATTGATCGCATTTGCACTAAATGTGCCAGAGAAAGCAAGGAAACCTTGTGGTAACTTTCAGATAAGAAAGGAGTTAGATTCTCTAATCAATCCTGTATATAACCAACTCTTTATGTAACTATATCCTATTATAATTTCTTAAGCAAATACTACATACCGATTTTTTCCAAAAACCATCTGTTTTGTGTACCATGCTCCAATCGCTTGTTCGCCATATAATCACAGTTTTGTCATCCGATTGACTAGCAATAAATGACCCGATTGGATCCCAGGTTACACCTTTTACCAAGCTCAAGTGACCCCTAAGAACAGTAGTGCAAATGCCACTGCGCATATTCCATATATGGACTGTGTTATCTAAACTTCCACTAGCCAGCATTGAATCATCTGGAGACCAATTAAGATCCACCTACTTCAAGCGTAGTTCAAAAATATAACTCAGTTATTACATGACCTTTGAAATTACCACTATAGAATCAAAGTAAGAACATAAGGCATTGTTTACCACATCCGCAGTATGTCCCCTTAGAGTCATTACAGCTTTCCAGTTTTCTACAACCGGGGGTTCCCCACTACCAAACTCAGTGGTGCCTGCACCAGGCTTCCTCTCATGAATTTGAATTACTTGATCGTCTGAACCAGATGCCACATACCTGCCATGTTTGGCCCACCTAACACAGTTGACTGATCCAAAATGGTCATGAAGGGTTGCGAGAAGCCTGTCTTTTGAATCTAAGTTTTGCAAATCAATGTCAACAGACTTCATGTTCCATATCCGTACCTATATCCATATTAGAGAGTACAATTAGTGATACTAAAAATTCTAAGTGTGATTACGAATGAGGTTCAAATGTGTCCATTCATTAGTCGACTACAAACAATAAAGCTAAAACAGTGTTATGTATTCAGCAGATTTTCCACAACTTTAAGAGCTTGAACACCATTTGGTAACTTTAAAAAGCAATACTCAATTAAAATTCCAAAAAATTTCAGTCAGTGAGGGTAGAGATAAACAATCCTACGACAGTGACATGGTCTAAATGCTACAAAGCCTACAATCTCTATCGACTCACGTAATCTATATCACAATTCGTAGTGCTGGATAGACATTCTAAAAGCTCAAAAAAAGCAGAACCAAATCCAAAGAAGAAACAAATATGCAATAACTGAAACAGTAGATATAAGCAGTTCAACACAACACTCTTGTGAAACTTAGCTTTGTTAATGAACGCTTATAGTGTCAACAACATACTCATAAAGATCAAATGCCAATTCGAATTCGGTTCAGAGAAGACAAATACAAGCTAAGATTACCATTTAGAAGGTAGAAGTTAGATTTTTAACACACATAAAAAAAGTACAAATTTCACCAATCAAACGAACTACAGAACATTAGCAACAAATGTAACTGAATTTTGCAATTCATCTGGAGAAAAAAAAAATGAAGCAGTAGAAGAAAAAAAATTTAGACACCTTGTGGTCACTACCGCCTGTGGCAAATCTTTCTCCGTTAGGCTGAACATCAATGGAGAATATCTGCAACCCTTCATGCTTGACCCAAAAGGGTTTCTCCGCAATCATCTCTAGCCCTCTTCTCTTCACAATTAGAACTAAATTTGGAACAGAAAATCAATACTTTACGACAGAAACCTCATTGAGATCACACCATGAACAAGCTACGGGCAGTTACTAAGACTGAGCACAAACACAATTAAACAGATGATAAAAGACCCAATCTGGAAACTGAAAATCTGCAAACACGAAGTCACGAAACCAGAAACTAAGAAAGGTACGAAGAAGAGAACAGACTAAAGAACTGAAACGGTGAGAAGAATGAAGTCAATTTCGAGGTTAATTTTTGTTCCTCATTCGGTAAAATTTTCTTTAAAAACCCTAAATTTTCGTATTTTAAAACAGAGAAGAAGTAGAAAGCCCTAACATTTGGGTTAAGATTAGACAAATTTGGAGGAACGTAATGTGTTTAGTACAAGAGTGTGATGTGTGTTGTGTAATTGATACGAAATATTTATTTTAAAAAAAACTACTTTGGAGAAAAGGGCTCCTTGATTTCCCTCTTAAGATTCTCAATGAAGTTTCAGTCTACAATACACCTAAATACAATTACCAATAATGTTTCAAAAATAAGTGTCTTTCAACGATGACTATTGGAGATGACATAAGTAGTCTTCTCGTAAAATCCAAACCAAAACACTCAACTAGAACTAAATATCTTTGGTTTGGTTTCAATTCATAGCAAATAACCTTTTAGTTTTAGTTTTAATATTTTGCTTACTTACTACAAATCATTATATTCTTTGTATTTGGTTTAAAAAATAACCAAAATACTGTTAATACAAATATTTTCAATTTTTTTTGACCATTCAATTAAAAATCGAACTTACCTAAATATTAAAATTGACAAACTATTCGAAACTAAACTGTTATTATTTTACATCTAATTCAGTTGTAACTATTTAGGACTCAAACCAAACCAAATTTTAATCGGTATCTCTTTGGTTACCACCTTAATAATACTATATACATAGCTTTGTTAAAATTACCAAAAAAGTTTCCTGACAACATTTCCAACTAAATATAATTGATTACACCAGTCAAACATTAAAAGTAAATATCATTGTCTTTCCATTTTCTTTCTGACTCCCGGACTCTCTCCTTGGTACGAATATTCCACTGATTCCTATATACTCTATGAAAAAAGTTCATAATTGAACCAGTAAAAGAAACCAAATATTATATGTTTATATAATAAATTAATACTTTTCAACATTTAATTTTATAATAAGAGTCAACAAAGCCAGCTAGATCCACCTTTCCTTCTTGTCCTAATACTTTAAAACAATCATCTTCTTCATCTACTTCTTCTCGAAGTCAACAGGAAAATGGCAGAATCTCAAGAAAGAATCAAGCTTCGCGATGGTAGATACTTGGCCTACAAGGAAAAAGGTGTCTCTAAAGATGATGCTAAATTCAATATCGTTCTTGTTCATGGATTCGGTAGCTCCAAAGATATGAACTTCAATGTCTCACAAGTACAATACTGATCCTTTGATTTCCTCTATTCTTTTTATGTCTTTGTTTTTGTTTTATTGAGTCATTTGTCCAGATTTTGTACTTTTAGTCTTGAGATCTAAATTATGTGCTTTAGATTCTGCAATTAACGTGAAAAAAAATCTGCAATTGAAGAGCCAAAAAAAAAGTCCTATTGTTTCTTCTATGTTTTGATGGTCTGAAAAAGTAGTTCAATCCAAAGACTTTTTTTTGGTCAAACTTTCAATCCAAAGTTGTCATAATAATTTGCTGAAAATGACTTTGCAATTATTGGAAGAACAATTTAATTTTTTTGAGACCACTACAATAGCCAAGAAACTGACTTTTGGAGACCAAATATAATTTAGAAATTTTAGTCAGCTAAAATAAATTCATTTTTCCAATTGGTGACTTCGTAGGCGAGTAGTAGAATGAAAAGAATTTAAAAGTAGCGATGGAGTAGTAGAATGAAAAGAATTTCCTGTATTGTGTGTTATATCTAAGAAATTTTACACGGTTCTTTTGTATTTGGTTGTAACCGAATTTAGTAACACGCTTTCTAAATTTAAACCATCAAATTATACATAAAAGAGAGTTAGAATAGAAATTTGGTTGAAATCTAATGAGGTTTGTTTTAGTTATAACCTCAGGCTTTTGTGAATGAAATTGGAATACACTTTGTGTTATACGATCGAGCTGGTTATAGAGAAAGTGACTCAAATCCCAAACGATCATTGAAGAGTGAAGCTTACGATGTTCAAGAACTTGCGGATTGCTTACAAATTAGATCCAAGTTTTATTTGATTGGAGTCTCAATGGGTTCATACACTATTTGGAGTTGTCTCAAACACATTCCTCAAAGGTAAACAATTTTTTTGGCTATGAACCATTTTTTTTGGGTCATCGGTCCGCAATAGTCAATATTAGCAAGTTAAAAAACTAATATTGCGAAAATAGCAAAAGCAAACACATTTGTCATACAACTATTAGAAGTATGAATCATGGCAGATTAATAAAAATTTTAATAGGCTAGCAGGAGTTGCAATGGTGGCTCCGGTGGTGAATTACCGGTGGGCGTCGATTCCAAAAACTCTAATGAAAAATGATTACAGAAGAGAAGTTGCTAAATGGTCTGTTTGGTTAGCCATTTGTGGGTTACTCAGAATATGTTCTCTACAAATTCCATGTTAGAGAAAAACACTCTTTACTTTAATGAGCAAGACATCGAAGTCCACAAGCACACTAAAGGCTTCCCAATGCTCACTAAGGTAATTTTTTCTCTTTACCAAATACTTTCATTAGTCTTATATATATCATCTCTTTCACCTTTATATATTTCACATCTATTCAATGGTTTGAAAACAGGAGTGGATATTGACTTGTCAATATTGATGGATAGTTGGTCAAACCGATTTAGTCGGTTAAACCAAATTTTTATTTTTATTATACATGACTTGAAAATTAAGATGAATAAAAGGCATAATCACATTAGAATATTTTCAAATAATAAATAAGTAATTAAGTTTGATAAATGAAACAATAACAAATACTCTACAGAAAAAGTATCAATATATATTTATTTAATTATATCAGTATCGATTTTGGTTAATCTTTATTTTATTTTATTTTTTGTCAACGACAGATAATATTGGACCACAACTGGCCGGTCCAATAGCCAAATTTCTACACAATATAAGCATGGAGACTCGATCCTAGGTTATACAAATGCGCTGCCTTAAGCGGACTTACCGCCTGCCACTAGACTAAATGTCATTTGCGGTTAATCTTTATTTAAGTTATTTAACTTATTTGTTTTGAAAAGTTAAAATAAAAGATGTGAAATCATATATATTTTTACATTTATATAGAACTATAAACGCTAATAACAAACACAATTTATATTAATTATAAATAATAATCAATATATTTTAAAATAATATAAAACATACAGATTTATGTCATCTTCCCTCTATGCTCACCCTGCGCAGACCCCAAATCACATTGCCTAACCCGGATGACTAGTTTTATTGGTTTTAATCAGTTTTACGGGTTTAATTTAAATTCGAGTTTTAATTCAACTTGAACTAAGTTGTAGTAGCGAATCATGGTCCAACCGATCAGACTGGCCAGTCCAGTCCGGTTTTCAAAACTCTGCATATATTTTTTCATTTATAAATTTTAAAGTCTTGAGACAAATTAAATTAATGTTTTACTGATTAGGATTTGTATCCTAGTCGGGCCGGGCTCGTTTATATATTGAGTCATAAACTTTTTATCATTTTCAAACATAAAAACTATTTCGTAAAAGGAATTTAAAAGTGTTCTAAAATATAAAGAATTTTTGGTGAAGTATTTTAGGTCTAATACATTTACAATTTTGGCACATGCCAAAAATAAAAATAAAAAATTTGTGATTAGTGTTGATATTGCGGACACAATTATCCTTGTATATCGTACTCACAAGTATTCCCGTATCATAAACAACATAAGCAAAAACTTAAGAGTTGAAATAAAAAATTTTGTCCTTAATAAAAGCTTGGGATCCTTTGAAAGGGCCTAGGATTAAAAAAAAAAATCTGTTAATCTTGTTTAAGGCCTTCGACATCAGTAGATCGACTTGATTGTAGATGATCAAAGAAAACGTTTTTTTTCTCCAATTGATATCATTTGTAGTTTTTCCAAATTACATATAACTAGTTTTGTATTAGATAGGTTTTCCTAGAAAAGAAAAAAAAAAGATGGGATTTGATTTCTCCAATTTATGAATATTCATGGATAATAATCCAATACATGTCCACAGGAGAGGTTACGAGAACGCGGCGTTTTCGAGACGCTGAGAAGTGATTTTTGGTAGCGTTTGGCGATTGGGATTTTGACCCGGCCGACTTACCCGACCCGTCTCTATCTGGATCCGAGAACAACTCTTTTTCTCTTCACATATGGCAAGGGTATGAAGACAAAGTAATGCCACATCAGCTGCAAAGATCCTTGTGCCGCAAGCTACCATGGATTAAGTATCATGAGGTCTCTAAAGGAGGCCACTTGATAGTGCACTATGATGGAGTTTGCGACGCGATTTTGAGATCGCTTCTTTTAGGAGAAGATCTCCCAATGTACAAACCAAAAGTCGTGATCATTGAGCAAGCTTAGAGACTTTGAGTCATTATTCTTATTGTTTGTTCTCTTGCTTTTTTTCTTTGATTTTGGTTGATAACAATCGAATCCTTATTTGCCAAATATATGAACTTGTAAATTTTTCATATCTTTGACATATTTATACTTCCTTGTTACTGCAGAAAAGTGATGGTAGCAAAGTAAGTTGTACAATATTATGGAAGAAGCACAGGAGAATTTTCCTATAGTCCTCTAAAAAAAATTAACCATCTACGAATGTAAGTACGACTATCTATACCAGCATTGCACGTTGCAACCGTATACCAGCATTCAATCAAAACAACATTAATAATGAAATTCGAACCGGAGTTTAGTCCAATTTTCAAATAAAATAGCAACAGATTTAGGTTTAAAACCAAAAAAAAAGAACCAAATTTAGGTTAAATAAAAAGATGCAACAGAAAGAGAAATAATAAGTGACAAAAACGAAAAACGAAAAATGAAAAACAAGAATCATGAAATTGTAGAACATATGAATATCAAAGACTCATGACTAATTCAAGCTCGATTGTCAAAAAAAAGCACGAGAAACAATGGCTGAACTTCTGGAACTCTTATACTATATTGATAAAGTGAAAGAAAATCAACTTTATTTCTCACTAAATGAAAAACGATTGTAAAATGTGGTTTATATATAACGAGTTGTCAGCAAAAAATGCTGACACTAAACATAATAAACTATTTAATTGATATATGTGTATATTAACTAGTTTTAGGTGTTTTATTGAATCTAGCTTGCACACATTCCATAACATTTGTATATGTTTAGAGTCCAATTAGTTTCATTTGAACACTTTCTATTTGCATAGCATACAATTAAAGAGTTTTCAGGTATTTGAAAAGCACAAAAAGGAGCATTTTGGATGTTATGTGAACTTTAAAGCTAAACAATAAGCTTTGACGTAACTGAAGGAGCAACAAACAACAATTTATATGCAGCTCAATAACTGAACTCGAGCTCACAGTCGAGCCTTCAGTCGTGTGTACTACTAACTCGACTTCATGGTTGAGTCCCGTGTCAAGAGTACTAGCAAATCGACCTCACGGTCGAGTTTTCAGTCGAGTGAACACCTAACTCGACCTCACGGTCGAGACATTGGCCGAGCAACAGTTTCACTCAAAGCTCACGGTCTAGTCCACCTTCTCACTGGAGTCTTTAGTCCCGAATGGATTCCGCTACCAACATGCGTGATGGGTCGAGTCCACTTCACCAACGCCAGATCAACCCACTCCACTCAGCCTATTGGATCGAGTCGGATGATTCCTGATTTCTTTTTGGGCTTTGTTTTAGGTTAAGAGATGAATATAAATACATTTTTTGTGTCACGAAAAGGGGATCTTAGTTTTTACTTCTTTTGTGCAACGACTACTTTTCTCTTTGTAATAGCCAGAACAGACCTTTATGTTTATGATTATCTAATGCAATTTCATTTTTCTTTGAATATTGTTAATCACTTATTTTTAGTTCACTGCATGATGTCACCTACCTGTGATATTGATTTCTATTGTTTTTTAGTTCATGTTTTCCAAGTAAATCGCCTAGGGTTCTTGAGGATGGGCTAGACTATTGTGGATCTTATATTTTCTAGGTTGCTTAAGAGTAGAATAACTTAGATCTCTTTTGTTTTGGTATTGTTAATGCTTGTTTCATCTTGATCAAGTGGAATATGTTCTTAGACATTCTACTGCCCGATGGGTTGTTTGGTAGAATGTCTAATTGAACAAACTTCATAGATTCACACTCTTAGCTTGAGAGATCGATTGTCTGAGGTGTGAGTCAGCTCGAGTAAGTTGATCCTATGCCAGTAGAGTTTTAAAACGCATGTGATGGCAGGTTCTGTTGATAACTACACTAAGTTTGTTTCCCACGAGAGTGGATTCAATGTTATGTGAAACTTATTGTTTAGAGTCCCGCTATGTTTGTTTTTTGTTAAGCAATTTAGTAGATTTAGGAAAAGCATTAATTTGTGATTACCACACCTCATAAATTCATTTTTTTCTTATTGCATTCACTCCTCGCTTATTATTCTGTTTTGTTATTTACTCGCTAGTTCTCATTCCGTTTAATTTTAGCACTTATCATGAGTTTTTATGTTTGAAATTTTATAATGTTACTTAGATTGCTATATAATCATGTCATCTGTTTGGCTTAAGTTATAATAGTTTATCACATTCTGACTGTTAGTTACACTCCTATTTGGATTAACACCTATTATATTACATCAACATCATTAGTATAATAAAATTTGACAACTAAAACAAAATAATGTTATGAATTATCCATTCTATAGTTCTAATAAACATCAAAAATAAATAATGCAATAAAATCAGTAATTTGTTTTGATGAGAGTGAGATAAAATTTTTTTAATATATTTTCTGTTTTACTCTCATCAAAGTTATAAGTATCATAGCTATAATTATTGAATGAGTGTTCCATCTTTATTCTTAAACTAAAAGTTCTTCTAATCAAAATTATATGTTCAACAGATCATAAGTAAATATCTTCTGCCAAAAAAGGAAAACAAAATCATCATGAAGATTGAAATATAAGCCAATGTGGTTCATCTATGATAAACTAAACCATTGAAAATAAAGAAAAAGTGATTTTTTAAAATAAATTGTCAACAAAAATCTAGTTTGTAAAAACATACAATCTTAATATCAAAATTATAAGTTGAATTATCATAATAACTATCCGACTCAAGTATTTTTTAACTTTATTAAAATAAGAAAAAATTGCTCAAACACAGTAAAACTATGCTTTATTTACAAAAATATTTATTGTTCTAAAAAAAGAGTAAAATGTGTAATTACGATTACACCCTTGAAAAAAACGTAACTTTCTTCTTCTTCTTTCTTTTTCTCGGGTTAAACATTTCACAAAAAGAAACCTAACAAAAAAAACGTAACTTTCTTCCTCTCTTTCTTTTCTTCGTCGTCTTACTCATCGTCTTCGTCGTCTTACTCATTGTCTCCTTCGTTGTTTTCTTCTTACTCGTTGTCTTCTTCTTTTTCTTCTTCTTCTTACTCGTCGTCTTCATTGTCCTCTTCTTTATCAAAGGTAAGTTTCTTCTTTTCTTCTTCTTATCATCTTCTTATTTTTCTTCTTTTTTCTTCTTTTTCGCAGCGACATTTGGGTTTGTCGTTTACGTAGACATTGGGTTTGTCGATTTCGCGACATTTGGATTTCGCGACATTTGGGTTTTTGTTCTTCATCTTCTTCTTGTGTGTTTGTCAAGTAGAGTTTGAGCCAATGTGATATATTTTGAAACTAGTTGTGAGGGTTTTGATTGATAGAGTTAGAGTGAAGTGTGGTAGAGATAGACTTAGTGTAGTAGAGTTAGTCTGACGTTTGGTAGAGCTAGGTTGTAGTGTAGTTGAGTTAGTACGCCGTTTGGTAGAGTTAGGTTGTAGTGTAGTAGTTAGTTTGACGTTTAGTAAAGTTAGGTTGTAGTGTGGTAGAGTTGGCTTGTAGTGTCGTAGAGTTTGATTCCGTGTAGTAGAGTTAAGGTGAAGTTTAGTAGAGATAGGCTGAGTTTAGTAGAGTTAGTCTGACGTTTGGTAGAGGTATGTTGTAGTGTGGTAGAGTTGGGTTCCGTGTAGTAGAGTTTATTTGTGTGTGATGGAGTTGAGTTTTTAATGTTTATCGTTTGTTTTCATCTTTAGATATGGCTGAGAGAAGTACCCGAAGAAGCATTTTAGACATGGTCTACCGGTGATGAAGAACCAAATCATTAACCATTACTGCAATCTTAAAAACATTAGTAATATGATCAAGGGTATTGGTGAGGATGCATACATAAAGATAAAGGAGAACTCTTGTCTAGGTGTTTTTCTAAAACTCGCAAACTCCGACTACACGTTTACAGGGAGACATATACAGTATATGTTGATACATCAACTTCTGATTAAAAAGAAGTATGAGATGTGGGTGTTGTTTGGGTCTTGGCCTACAAGGTTTTCTCTACACGAGTTTGTGGAAATCACGCATCTTAATTGCGATAACTTCGATGAGTCTAATGTGGTAGATGCTGCCCACAAAGAACTTTTGGGAAGAAATGGGTTTAGGGTTGGTGAAGGCCCTACATGGGGTTGAAAGACATGTTGGAGTGATGTAGAGGGTGATCTTTCGAGAAGAGGAAGATGGTAGGCTTTCTAGTGGTTTTGCATCTAAGGGTTTATGGTTGTCACGTAAATAGTAGGATTCCTTCTAGTTCTGCGAAGTTAGTTGCAGATTTGAGAAGTTCGAGAGGCATCCATGGGGAAGAGTGGCGTTTCGAGAATTTATCAAATCAATCAAAATTGCATCCTACAAAAACAGCACTTACACTCTACATGGGTTTGTGCACTCACTTCTCATATGGGCATTTGAGTTTATCCACATACTAGCTGAAATATTTGGGGATCAAAGAGAAGTTGACGTCCCCATTCTACGATGGAGACCAATAAAAAAACAAGCCATTGAAACTGAGTAAATTGTGAAGTTGGAGCAACGAAACACGTCATATGGAAAGTTGTATTGCTTTCGTAGTAGAGTTCATTTATATGTAGTAGAGTTTATTTACATGTAGTAGAGTTCTGTCTAGTAAAGTTCATTTATGTGTAGTAGAGTTCATTTACGTGTAGTAGGGTTCAGTTTATTAGGTTCATTTATGTGTAGTAGAGTTCATTTACGTGTAGTAGAGTTTAATTTATGTATAGTAGAGTTCATTTACGTGTAGTAGAATTTAGTTTTGTAGAGTTCATTTATGTGTAATAAAATTCATTATGACAGTTTAGTAGAGTTCATTGATGTAGTAGAGTTGATTACTGGTTTAGTAGAGTTCATTTGTGTTTAATAAATCATCTTCTCGTCTACCGGGTACGTCTTAAGCAGCTAACTACAAAGTCTGTGGAGATAATGCCTCTATGGCCAGACGATATTGTAGATCCCAAAGTGGATATCATGCTTGGAGACATACTTGTCTCCAATCTAGATGAATCCGTCAGGAACATAAGTAGTAAGATGAAGGAAGATGGTTATGTCGAGGAGAAGATGAGCAAGCGTAGTGCTTATTTGAATGAGGAGGTGAAGAAAGTCAAAGAGAAGAAAAAATAGAAGGACGAGGTCAAACATAAGGAGAAAAAACACAAAAAAGAAGAGAGAAAAACAAAAGAAAGAGATGGATGACTCAACTACCTTAAAGGATGTGGTGAGAGTCGTTAAAAAGAAAAAGCAGAAGGAAGAGGAGTCTAGTGCTTTGCTTGACACTCTTAGAGGTTTGACCAAGGCCTTCGAATGGATGAGATACGATCACAATGTGTTAGCTGATCATCTATATCGTCTCGAGGAGACAAGACTTGAAACCAGGGCAGACATGTCCATGCTTGCTTACCATGTTTTAAAGCTGGAGCGTAACACCTCAGATAGTACAACTCCACCACATCGAACTCCTGAACCTGTGAATCACGAACAAGACGTATAAGGCGATACAGAGAACGAAGTTGCCCCTAAAGATGTGGATGTTAAATCAATACGTAAGGCTCTATTTGAATGAGACTTACTCTGATTGATTTACCCTATGTACAAACATTGAGTTGTTAACATTACATACATATGTGTACAAACATCATATAAACATAAAGTTGTGGGTTGTTAACTTTGGAAAAGCTTATATATGGTTTGGTGGAGATATGTGTAATTTTATCAAACAATTCTTGTGATTAATACATCTCTACCAAACCATAAAAATGAACTCTACCAATATTAGCAACTCTACCAACTGTCAAATTGACATAGTAGAGTTACTCTTTGCACACACCTTTTTTGGGAGCGGCCTAGCCTGGTGGACTCGGACTCGGAGAAAACCCCAAGTGCAGGTTCAGGTGTTATCCGTAATACAAGTAAGCCAACACCAGATTCTCACCTTGATGACACCCAAGTGTCCCTAGCCAGCATCAAACATACCATCCCACCCAACCAGGTAACCCCGTATTTAATGTTTTATTGATAGAGTTGACATTTTTTACATATTTTATAGAATAAATGGGTTATTGAGAGTCATGAGACATCCGACCCTCTCAGCCTGTTATCACGGGTTGTTAGGAATCCAGAGAGAAAATATCAGTCGAAAGAAGAACCTCTTGACAAGGCACCTTACGATGAGAAAAAACTGAAGTCGGGAATGTCACAGCTTGGCATCATAAACATCATGGATTCTCCTGACAAGAGTAAACAAACATAGAGGGAGATAATATGTATGGAAGATGTGTTACCGAAAGAGACTGGAGCACGTGTACTCGCTGCAAACCAGGTAGAGTACATTTACATTATGAAAGAGTTCATTTCAAATGTAGTGGAGTTCATTTACCCGTATAGTAGAGTTCATTTACCGTATAGTAGATTTCATTTTCAAGTACAATGGAGTTGATTTACATGTACAGTAGTGTTCATTTACCGTTTAGTAGAGTTCAATTATCGTTAAGTAGAGTTTATTTACCGTTTAGTATAGTTTATTTATCGTTTGGTAGAGTTCAATTATCGTTTAGTCGAGTTCATTTTCAAGTACAGTGGAGTTGATTTACAAGTATAGTAAAGTTCATTTACCGTTTTTCTTCTTCTTACAGGTATTCCCTTTCTTAGGTTGTTCCACTGTCAAGAGGATTCATAAGAATGTGGTTCATTCTCCTTTTGTCTATGATCCTTTTGGGCCGAATCCTAAAATAAAAATACTACGGCTACGCGACTATGTGTTGCATGAATTGTAAGTATCTATTTCCGTTTGAAAAATAGACTATGTGTTGTGTTAATTTGTGTAGGAACATTACGGTTGACAGGAGCCCTTAGTCAAATTGCAGATTTTAATCTCCGCTTAATCACCCTACAACAGAGGTGGCCTAACTCTCAATATGGGTGGCTACACGATAGTGTAAGTTGTAGTATAGTTCATTTAGAGTACTAGTAGAGTTAAGTTGTTGATTGATAGAGTTATGTTACTCTTTTTATTACAGCATATGAAGGTCGGGATGAATCTTTTTCGACAACGATCGTTGTAAAATCCAACCCCATATAGGATTTCTCGGATTTCTTTCCTCGATCCCTTGTTTTGCGCTTATTTTTGTTAGACATACACAAGAGATTTCAAAGGACATGAGGAAGAGTACATGTGGCCCAATGGGTTTAAAGATATCTTCCACGACATTCAGCTTACCTTTTGTGCTACTCACAAGCAGTGGATGAGAGATGTGGATACGATTTACACCCTCATAATATTAACAACAACCATTGGGTGGCCATGGAAGTTAATCTATTAGAAGGGAGAGTTCGCATATACGATCCCGACCTAACGTGCAATATCGCTGCTAAAGTGATAGAGTCGTGCAAGTAAGTTACTCAAATTCAGTATAGTAGAGGTATACTAAGATTTTGTAGAGTTAAGTTAATATAGTTTCACTAGTAGTTGCGGTAGAGTAACTTAACATATAGTGAAGTTCATATATATGTATAGTGGAGCTCATTTACCTTTAGTAGAGTTCATCTACATGTGTAGTAGATTTCATATACATGTAAAGTAGAGTTTATTTACCTTGTGGTGGAGTTTATTTTCCGTATTGTAGAGTTCATATATCGTATAGTATACCATTTACATGCGTCTCCTTTTTTTGTAGGCCATATGCCGTGATGATTCCGAAGATGATTAAGCGTTTCTCATCCGAGGAGATGCATCCACACATTAGCGCAACTCAATATAAAATTTCTCGTGTTCTTATGAGCATACCACGTAATAAACAGTCATCCGAGGAGATGCATCCACACATTAGCGCAGCTCAATATAAAATTTCTCGTGTTCTTATGAGCATACCACGTAATAAACAGTCAGCCGACTGTGGCGTGTACGCTCTAAAGATGATCGAGTGTTTTGCATCAAATGAAACTTCAAAGGTCTTACTGATGATTACATCGGCTTCTCTCGGCTGAAATATGCCATTGAATTCAGATATGAACTTCCGGTGGAAGAGGCAATTGCTTACACTGATCCAGGACCGGAACGAGAGTTAGATAAGGGCGCCCTCGTCACAGCCTACCAAGACCTCCTGCTGGACTGGTAGGTTTTTATAGTTTTAGTTTGTATAGTCTTGCTTTGTATAATCTTAGTTTGTATAGTATTAGAGTAGTAGCTTTGCAGATTTGTATAGTCTTATCTTAGAGTAGTATATTATTTGTATAGTCGTACATGTTTTAAAAACATATTATCGCAAAGATGCGATCTTTTATACTCTTAAAGGACCAATATTACTTGGGTTTGGTCCTTTGATAAGATATATGGGTATTATTGACAAAAATAATTAACTCTACCATTCTTAAAACCATACGTGAACTAACTCTACCGAACAAGAATTAACTCTACCATTCTCCAAGCCTCATCAACGATAATGGCATGCACACAAATAATTTTTTTGACATTATACCGTTTGCAGGAACACGTCTTCTCACTCAAATTGACTAATTGAGAAGATTTAGATCGTGTAACAACAGCCTGGTGTTTGTCTATGTCATGCACATTGTATTGTCTACCATCCTCGACCCTTGTCTGTCATTTAACAAAGAATATATCAACTATACTACGAAGAATTAATTCTACTAAGGTAGTGTCAACTCTACTACGAATGAATTAAATCTACTAAAGGCAGGGTTAACTCTACCACGAAGGAATTAACTCTACTAAAGCAATGTTAACTGTAATGCGAAGGAATTAACTCTACTACGAAGAAATTACCTCTACTATGAATGGATAAACGACAGTGCGAACTCTACTATATGAGTGATAACTCCACTATAGATGAGTTAACTCTACCTTTAGGAGTTTCTCAACAAATGTTGTTAGAACAAAAGACGTGAGAGTGGCCTTCGTCTTCCTCTTCGCGAACCAACAAGTTAACATCGCCATAATTACATCTACAAGTTGCACAATGAGGAAAGTTCTTACCTCTGATAAGGCATGGTTGATTGATTCTGCAATGTTCGACGTAGTGAAATTATATCTGTTTCCGGGAAAGTAAACTCGACTCCACACCCGCACATAAGATTTTATCAAGTACGCGTGAAGCTTTGGATCGAACGCCTGAATCTAAGCAAATATAGCGTTGAACTCATCAACCCTAAACGCAGAGACAACTTTCTTGAACAATTTAAAGGGCTCTCCCCCACTAAATTTTGACAAAATTTTCTTACATAGGTGGTACGTGCAAATACTCCGAGAAGAAAGTGGGTACACATTCTTTATGGCTTTAGCAATAGATTTGTGCCTATCTGATATGATGGCAAACTCTCTGTCATCAGAGATGGACATAGTTGAGATGTCTAAAAAACCATTCCCAAGATTCGTCATTCTCGGTATCAACCACACCGAAAACAATAGGAAATATGTTGAAGTTACCATCTTGCATGGTAGTAGTTAGTAGAGTATATTTATATTTCCCTTGCAAAAAGGTACCATCAACAACAACAACCTTCCTCATGCGGAAAACCCCTAATCTACTTTTTGCTTGAACATGTCTTGCCCGTCTACTTCGAGCTTTATTAGGGTTCTGGGATTCGCTCTTCTAATAGCAAACAAGTACGACGGAAGTTTTTGGAAACTACTTTCAGAAATGCATGAAACTAGGGCTCGTGCTTGGCTTAGAGTACGGATGCTTTCCAGTACATCATCTGAATATAATAGTTAGGACGACGTCAACTCTACTACGAAGGAAGATTAACTCTACCACGAGGAATTTAGCTCTACAACAAAGACACTTAACTATGTTATTTCCACATTAACTTTACCACGTAAACTTAAGTCCACCATACCATACCGACGTCTAACTCTACTATACAAGTTTAACTAACTACATTATCTCCACTACAAGGAAGATTAACTCTACCACGAGGAGTTTAACTCTGCTACAGACTAATTTAACTCCACCGTGACTACATTAACTCAACTACAAGGACGATTAACTCTACTACTTCCACATTAACTCTACTATGTATTTTTAACTCCACTATACCGATATTTAACTCTACTAAATGGAAAATTAACTCCACCATGGCGAATTACGTTATATGAAGTTTTTACCTTTAAAACAAATCGCTTATTCATTGAATCAACAACGCGTCAAGGAAGAACAGATGACCCAATTCCACCTACGAATTCCATGTATAACCATCCTAAGACTGCAGTAGACGCTTGTCGTGCATGACCCAATCTCTCTGTAACAGAACAACTATGTTATCCCCTATAATTTCGGACAAAGAAACAACCACCGTCATCAAAAATTGAAGCTCAAACTCTCCACTGAAATTTTGTTACCCAACATTTCACATCCAACACTGTCTTCGATGAAGCCATAACATCAAAGTCAAACCTCTGTAAGATAGAAAGAATCTTTAGCCTTGCATGAATTTTTTTTTTGATGAGTATCGTTGCCCAACAACCAATGCTAGTGCTGAAATTTTTATGTCTAAATACTCATCATTAAAATCAAACCCCATTGCTTTCTCCGAGAGGTTTTTCTTCCCTTCTTCCTTTGATATTCTACGAACTCTGATATAATCTTCATCATCCGATCTTGCGCCATCCATATCATCGCAATAGTCGAATCTGAATTTTGCATCTTCGTCCTCAGTATGTTCAGTTTTGTGTTTCACATTTTCCGGGATACGCTCATTCTTTGGTCCACCTTTACTAAACACCGGATCAACTACACCACACTTTTGCCCAACTGTATTAAAAGGGCCATATATACTAGACGAAGGATTAACTCTACTACACCAAGGCTCAACTGTACAAGACGAAGGATCAACTCTACTACACCAAGGGTCAACTATATTATACGAGGCATCATTGTTCTTCCACTTACAATGGAATTTCTCGTCACCGTTACCTTTACCGTTACTACAGTTACCTTTTCAGGGAAAACTCGCTGAAACACGAGATCTAGTGGAAATTTTGACACATATACACATTGCTTCTTTATGAAATTGTTGCACAAGCACTTGCAATTGTCTTTCGTTACTTACAATTACAGGGGGAGTATCTTGTGGTAGTGAATGAATGACTACATTTGGCATGTAGCTTAGTTTTACCTCATGACATTGTTCATCCAAACCAAAATCGGCATAAACCATCTCCTGAAATTCATTGAGTCTTAAATCTTCACCAATGCCTATGATCCGACACCCGTAGGACTCGTCCACCGAAAAAATCCATCGACTTTCTTTAAAACTCCAAATTCCACAAACCAAAATGATTTGATCCATATATCCAAACGGAAAAAGCCAATAAGTAGTACAATGAAGGACCTTAGAAGAAGAAAATGATCTTCAAGAAAGCTACAATGGCATCACTTATAGAGGAAGCAGTTAGGTGCATGATAGATGAGTTAATTACTGAGGGGTAAATTCGTAATGTAAACTTTACTACAGACGTAGGCTAGGTTTTCAAAATCAACTCTACTACAAAGGTCAGTAACTTTACTATAGACACTTTAACTTTATGACTAGTTAAACTTTTTAACTTTATCATGCACGGATGTTTATGACAACTCAACTATACTACACGCACTTAAACTCTACTCCGCTAGAATTCTAACTCTACTATACACGACTTTTAATTCATGTTAACTCTACTAAATACATTTAACTATACTATATTGCACTCCTTTAGTGTGGTAGAGTTCATTAAAGCGCAAAAATCAACTCTACTACGCTGAAATTCTAACTCTGCTATACACGATTTTTAATTCATGTCAACTCTGCTAAATATACTTTAACTCTACTATGTTGCACTCTGTTAGTGTGATAGAATTGATTAAAGCGCGAAAATCAATCGTAGTACGCTGGAATTCTAACTCGACTATACACAATTTTTAATTCATGTCAACTCTATTAAGCACACTTTAACTCTACTACGTTGCACTTCGTTAGTGTGGTAGACTTGATCGCTTACTTGACATATCTCATTAATTGACATTTTCGTAAACATATTTTTTTTATTCATTAGAAAAATACAAAATGGTATATATAAAATTTAAAAAATATTATATTAATTTTATACTTGTTTTATTTAAATAATTAACACTTGTTTTTACCTAATATAGCAAATCAACTTTAAAATAATGAAACTTTCAGAGAAATTGAGAAAGAATCTTCGATTCATATTGACGAAGTTAATATGGAAAAGTACAATCGCTCTTTGTATTATAGAAGGGTTAACAGAGAAGAAAACTAAGTCAAAGTAAATCCTAATAACCAGAGATCATAAAGCTTTAATTCCGGCGGAATAACCAAAAGATTGAGTTGAAGGAAGAAGAAGAACCTCGACGGAATAACCAAGAGAACTTCGACGACAATTTTGTACAATCAATGAAAGAGGATTGAATTAGATAGGAGAAAGAACTTGATGAAAATTGATGAACAGAAAGGGAGAAACAAATTTGAAACTTGTTGAATTTGAAGATTCATATTGATGAAGTTAATCTGGAAAAGTACAACCGTTGTATGTATTATAAAAGCGTTAATAGAGAAGTACTGATTTTATAATAGGACAACCAGAATAATTTGTCTAGACCAGTTAACCACATTATCTGTACTAATAAAAGGAAGGTTTTGAGACCTCTTAAGTTATCCAACTCATCTTTCTCAAACTCCTATATTGTTGCCACATCATCTTATGTTTTTCAAATATTAAAAAAAAAACAATTATTTGCTTAATCACATTACTTGCTGTAATATAAACATTCAAAGGTCTCACATTAAATTAAATTACATCTGAAACTTCTTTAAAACTCGATTTTACGTGACTGGAAACTTCCCGGTCCGGTTTGGAACCGACACAGTCTCTAATTATTATAAACGCCAAATATGTTATATAAAACATTTTATTCGTTTTATTTTCTTTTTTTTACTAATAAAAGGAAGGTTTTGAGACCTCTTAAGCCATCAAACTCATCTTTCTCAAACATCTATATTGTTGCCACATCATCTTATGTTTTTCAAATATTTAAAAAAAAAAAAAACAAAAACAATTATTTGCATAATCACATTACTTGCTGTAATATAGACATCTATACTAATAAAAGGAATGTCTTGAGACCACTTATGTCATTCAACTCATCTTTTTCAAACTCCTATATTGTTGCCACATCATCTTATGTTTTACAAATATTTTTTTTATAAAAGAAAACAAAAAAAATTATTTGCTTAATCACATTACTTGCTGTAATATAGACATTCAAAGGTCTCACATTAAATTAAGTTACATCTGAAACTTCTTTACAACTCAATTTTACGTGACCGGAAACTTCTCGGTCCGGTTTGGAAACGACACAGTCTCTAATTATTAGAAACGTCAAATATGTTATATAAAACATTTTATTCGTTTTATTCTATTTTTTTTGCTAATAAAAGGAAGGTTTTGAGACCTCTTAAAGCCATCCAACTCATCTTTCTCAAACTCCTATATTGTTGCCACATCATCTTATGTTTTTCAAATATTTTTTTTAAAGAAAAAACAATTATTTGCTTAATCATATTACTTGTTGTAATATAACCATTCAAAGGTCTCACATTAAATTAAATTAAATTACATCTGAAACTTCTTTACAACTCGATTTTACGTGACCTAAAATTTTCCGGTCCGGTTTGGAAACGACACAGTCTCTAATTACTATTAATGCCAAATATGTTATATAAAACATTTTATTTATTTTTATTCTATTTTATATACAAAGATTTCAGAAAGAAAGCAAATAAAGAGACATGAATCCACAAGCAGCTAATTAATGACTATCCAAAGTAAAGACTCTACTAACCCCACTAAGTGGGAGACATTTATTTCTGCTTTGATCAATATGTAACATTGAAAATAATTGATCCTAATGAAAGTGAAGCAAACAATGTTTAGTAATGTTTAGAGTGACGTGCCATTAGTATATTACTAATGTTTAGTAATGTTTTCAATATAACTTGTTGATTCATATTCCCCCCTTAATCACAACCAATGGCCTAAACGTGAGAGATCAATGACATAGTTGATTCATATTCCCCCTTTAGTCACAACCAATGGACTAAACGTTAGAAATTAACTAAACGTTACATTAAATTCCCCCCCACTTTGTAATTTACTCACCAAATCCCACTATCTCACATTAAATTTACATTTTTGTATATAAATATTAGTCCCTCGCCTCAGCTTCTCAAACTATTCGAGAGATAACAAACCACCATATTAACGCCTCCATCCGCACTTACCAAAAGATGACACCACAAATTACTGTCCGCTCTTCCAAATCATTCACTTTTGATATGCTTGATGAAATAGACGACCAATTCTGCAATGAATAGGTCATTGCACGACTCCTGCATCATTGGGAAGCTAGGAATTTCAAAAAGAGCAATATTCAAATGGGCATTGAACTCATGCTATTGGACTCCAAAGTACATTGAAATCTATTTCTTCTAAATATTATTTGGAGTTTTATAGGATTTGAATAATATATCAAATTTTTTTGATATTACTGTTAACAAAAGATAATGTTTGATGAAGATATTTGAAACTAATCTAGATCTTAATTACACATTTTATTTTATAATAAACCAACACTTTTACAACTTAATAAACTCTAAAATTCTTACAGTATTAGAATACTTTTGAAATGAAGAGGAGGAAAAAAAAACCTTTGAAATTTATTAACCCATCAATTCCAAAATCCACCAAAATACTTAAACCTTATCCAATACACCCCATAAACGATTTATTAATTTTCACTAAACTTTGGAAATTCATTGGATATTACTTTCCCAAAAACTTTCGCCAAATATATTAAAAGAGTATGCAATTACAAAAAGTAACTTTAATTATAAGATACTATAACAAATAGTATTATAAAATCCTAACAAATTCTAATCAAATTCATAAATGAAAACCGGTAATAATTTTCAGATATAAAATTTAGATCTTTACAATTAATTAATTTCTTATAATAGTCCATAATAATATTATATAGATTATATCATTTACATTTTATATGATTTATAGGTCTGTGTTATAGTTTATAGGTTTAAGCCTAAGTCCAGGTGGACAATAATATTCCATGTTTATATAATGTTTTTTAACTATTTAGTTAAACATAATTTCGGTTATATCTAACATTCTAGATTATTTATATTAAATTTATCAGAGTCGACTACAAATATTTATATATACAATAATTAACGGTAAAGATATTAATATTTAATTATTACTTTATTGATATATAATTTAACCACCACATATATATTCTATTGCAAAATTGTAACACATACTTTATCCAAAATTTATTAATAGATAATCCAATTTATTAACCCACCAATTCCAAAATCCACCAAAATACTTAAACTTTATCGGGAACAGTGGGTTTATAAGTCTTATCGTTGAAAAAATACTAATGTTAAACAGTTTATTATATATCTAGATTTTGTCATTCATAAATCAAAACCCTCTAATTACCTGAAACTGAACCTTCTTCTTCGTCCAATTCTTCATCTCTTTTTATAGCAACATATTTTTAGTTTTACCATTCCAAATAATAATAAAATTATGCCTTTCTGATTTACATACTTTTCATTCTAGAAATACAACACAAAACACAAAATTTGACAAGTTACCCAACAAATAAACTATACATAAATGTTTCTAAACCAAAAACCGGACGTATCCCGGTCAATCCCCTAGTTATTCTAATAGACTTCTTTAATTTCTTTATTGTATTTAACAGAAAAAAAAAATTATTGTATTCATTTTCATAAACCATCGAGCCTCTTAGTTATTTTCAAAGATTTAAAACTTCAAAGCTCCTAACGAAAGTGATCTATTGTTACTAACATAAGATCTTTGATATCAGCCACGGCACATCACGAGTTCTATTGTTCATTGTCAAGTGTTCATCTATATCAATCTGAATTAGGCACTCTTGTTTTACATAAAATTTCTCCAAAAATCAAAAGCCCATTTGTATTTAAAGTCAACACATTACAAGATCTAAAAAATATGTTGAATTTCAATCATCTCTTTATATAATACACGCCAAACTAGTATTTATAAAAGTCTTAACGAAATTACAATGGATGATTGAAATTATCACTGCTTGATCAAAAATTACTAACCAATTACCCATCACTTACTAAGCTAAAATGAAATATATATACTTTTCCAAGTTTTAAAAATTTCACTGATAAATCAAATTCAATTTTTATATGGTATTTCCAATATTTCATATCTTTGACTTAAACCGGAGATAAAAAAAGATTGTTGAACACATTTAACCCAATATAAAGAAAGTAGTTTTTAGTAAGTTTCGAACTCAGGGCACGACCAATCAATTATTTTATCTTAAAATGTTTATTATGTCGGTTCTCCATTATCGACTTTTTTTTATATTGATTCTATCACCGACTAAAATATTTATATTGTATATTAGAAATCTAGGTTAATTAGGTTTAGCATTCTCCTCACAATATAAAATATGTAACAATTGCTATATTACTATGACAGTAAATACTCAATTCTTACAATATCTGTATCTCATAACTTTATAGAAAGAGCAACTTGATTTCCCAATCAGATACGAGACAAAAATCCGTATAGTAGAAAGGAAAAATTGATTACAAAGAAGAATATAACTTATATTGGAAAGAATTTTAGCAGAAAAACTGAGACAAGTGTCATAAACGTGTCAATCAACAAAGAAAGTAAAATAATAGATACCAGATTCGACGTACCACATTTATAAACATCAAATATATTTGTTTTAATTTTTGCTTTGTCAGTTACACTCTTCTTCACTACAATAACTTTTTGATTAAAAAAAATAATAAAAAATAACATAAATGTCACACTCATGCATATATATATATATATATATACCACTGTAATCTCCGCTTCTTCTTCATTGTTAAAGAACCTCACTAAGCTTCAGTTTCTACTGACACATCCTAAACCATTTTACAATACTTTTCCAGGTACCAAAAATATATTTTGGATTTTAATATATCTAACATTTTTGTCTCGTCAAATCTTTGATTGAAATATGAATGCATGTTAAAATTTCAAGGTTAAGCAAAACGATGTCGGTTTACGAATCGGAGAGTTCAACGTTTCGTGTTTACAACCACGAGCTCCAAACGCAAACGCAATCGCAAACACAGATGCACGAGGCTCTTCATGAGGTACCAATACGTAGAACAAACTCGATATTATCATTAACCCTTGACGAGATTCAGATGAAAAGTGGTAAAAGCTTTGGGACAATGAACATGGACGAGTTTCTATCAAACTTGTGGACGACTGTTGAAGAAAACGATAATAATGGAGGAGGATGTGAGACTCATCACCAAGACGGAGAGAAACCAACTGTATTGCCACGCCAAGGTTCTTTATCAGTACCAATACCTTTAAGCAAAAAAACCGTCGATGAAGTTTGGCTCGAGATACAAAACGGCGGTTTACAGCAACAACCACCGTCATCGTCAACTTCCGGTAGAAATTCTGATGAGGAGGTTCGCCGGCAACAAACTCTTGGTGAGATTACTCTAGAGGATTTTCTTGTGAAAGCTGGTGTTGTGCAAGAGCCATTGAAGACGACAATGAGAATGTCGAGGTCTGATTTTGGCTATAATCCGGAGTTTGGAGTTGGTTTACATCAGAACCAACATAATTATGGTGATAACCGATCGGTTTATAATGAAAACCGGACATTTTATTCGGTCTTGGGGGAATCTTCGAATTGTGTGACTGGAAATGGGAGGAGTAATCAGTATTTGACCGGTTTAAATGGTTTTCGAATCAGAAAACGAATTATTGACGGTCCACCGGAAATTTTGATTGAACGGAGACAACGACGGATGATTAAAAACCGGGAATCCGCGGCTCGATCTCGTGCCCGGAGACAAGTAAGTCCGAGTTTCCGGTTCAACCGGTTTTTGGTTTATTTTATTTGTTGCTTAGTTTTTTATATATAACAAAAATGAGGTTTTGGGGTTAGACTAGAGAATTTTTTTTGTAAATATTGTCCAACCAAAGTTTATATAATATGATTTTACTCTAATAGGCATATACTGTGGAATTAGAGTTGGAATTGAACAACTTGACAGAAGAAAACACAAAATTGAAGAAAATTGTGGTAAATCCTTTGTCAAACATTAATATAGTTAGCTACTAATATTACCTTAATTCTTATATGGAAAATAGTCAAATACTTAATATTAACCCATTTTAATATAACTTTTTGCCGTTTGAATTAGGAGGAAAATGAGAGGAAAAGAAGACAAGAGGTAATGTTTCAATTTCTATATTTACTAAAACAGTTATTTAACAAACATAAATCTAATTTATTATTTAGATATATGTAACGATAAAGTTGGATTCAAAGTTGACTGTATAGGAGTTTGCATGGGTATCTTTTAAGAGCATTATAAAGTAACAATTATCGTTATAAAATATAATGTGACTTCCTTTTTGTTAACTTTTAATGATAATTAACTAATTTGCATGCAGATGATGAATAGAAGCCAACAAGTTACTAAAGACAAGAGTGGAGACAAATTGAAAATGATTCGGAGGATTGGTAGTGCATCTTGGTAGAAAAGAGTTTGTGTAATTAATTACATATTTATATTATACATATATTTAAGTATTTATATATAAATGTATATCTTAATTTGAGAAACCCAGCATTTGTGTATAGAATAATCTCTTTTCATGTACTCTAATATATCTCTGGGTTCACTTTCCAAGTTGATCATGTCCGGAGTAGACAACAACCGTATTTGAAATATTTATGCTCCATCCAAAATAAAATGAAATAATTGATTATATATAAAAAATAATGGATTCACTTTCATAATCTCTTTTCATGTACTCTAATCTCTTTTATTTTAATACTTTTTCTGTTTATATATCAAAATTTTGTTATATCAAGTGTAAATATAGTTATATAATTGATTTTTTATTAATTCATATCCCATGCCCCTAAAAACAGAAATGTTCGATATTTACAAGATACTACCTTGAATTTTATCTATCTTTTATTTACTCTTTATATCAAAATTTTACTATATACTCCCTCCGTTTCATATTAGTTGTCATTTTATGTTAAATTTTTTGTTTCCTTTTAGTTGTCATTTTTATTTTTCAATACATTTTTAATATAAAATGATTTAATTTGTCAATAATTAAATATTTTGGAATTCTAAGTCAATCAAAGGCATAATAGAACATTTAACTATTTTCTTAATATGTGTGAAATATTGTAGAATGACAACTAATATAAAACAGAGGGAGTATCAAATATACATATAGCTACAATTTGTTTAAAAAAAAATGGGGATCCCATTTGAATATGTCAAACTTATAGAATCAAATCCAGTACTTGAAACAGAAACATATGCAGATTTTGCATCTTTCAACTCTTCTTGTCTACTCATCTTTGGTGAGAACTTTCTCATTCTTTATTAAGCGGCAAACGACGCAAATCTTCGATGTAAAAGAAACATTATCGGTCGTATTTAGTCGATTTCTTAGGATAATTATGCTTAAAAATAAATCAAAACTTAATGAAAATGGTAGAAACGTTTCTTAAATAAGAAATGTTTTGGGTTATTAGAAACACATACGTGGCAGCGTTTGGTTGGATGAAAAAAAAGTGAAGAAAGGGGTCTCCTCTCGATCTCTGTGAAGCTGCCGTTTCGAATCGCCGAGTCTTCTCTCTCAGCGGCGATTCGCCGACTGGAGCACATGATGCACATCTCCGTCGCATGCAGTTTGATCTGCAGCCTTCTGGCCACTGAGAGGAGAAAGTGATTCACAATCGCCATCGCCATTGGTGAGATTTTCTGTCCATTGGATTCCTGGGTTTCCTACTTTTAGGGAATCAATTCGAAGAACCCCTTGTCTGTTTTGTATCTGATTGATTGTTTTAAACGGAATTGCATGTTGAAACTGGGAAGAAGACGAGTGTTACTCTAATGTCTCAATCAATTGTAGTTTATTCTTGGTAAGTTCTCTCTTGTTATTCTGTCTCAAAATCGATTGTCGTTTATTCCTGGTAAGTTCTTCTTGTTAATGCAGCCGATTAACCCTGAGAAAATTGTCATGCAATCTTGATTTGGTTAAATGATAACCCTATGGAAGATGGCTTTATACTTGTACTTAGCTTGATTGATTACTTGTGTCTATTGTCTTGAACATTGCTTCTTCGTGTTTGGTGAGGTTATAAAGATTTGTACAACATACAAGAAGGCTCCAGTAATCTCATGGGATTCGCCAAGAAATGCAAGAAACTTAAGCTGTTCTTGCAAATATCCACTGGTAAGTGAATAAAGCAAAACAAGCAAAAACATTTATCCAGCTTATGTGAATGGACAAAGACAAGGAAGGATCATGGAGATTAAGCTAGCTCTCGAGGCTGCTAGAAAAGGAGCTCAGAATCAGGAAGAGACGCAGAAGATGAAGGGTCTTGGTTTAGAGAGGTAATAATCTAAATCTTCAGCAAAACTACATTGAGTTCTCGCAACAACCGTTAAAACGTAAATCATTGAAACAGGGCAAGATCATATAGATGACAAGACACTTATGTTCTCACCAAAGCAAGATGGTGATCAATAGCACTCGAGGAGACGTACATGTGGTCATTATCAGGCCTAATGTCATAGAAAGCACTTACAAAGATCACTTGGGACAAACTGAAGAAGAAAAAAAGGGAAATAAGAAAAAGGATGACACTGAAACAAAGAGACCATCGACGCCATACATAGGTAAGAACTCAAAAACATATCTTTCATATGATCTCTTAGCATTGTCTCTTAGATTCAGTTCTCAACCTCTTGTGTATGTTTTGCAGCGATCAAAGTTTGAGTTCTATGATCAAGACTTGATGATTTGTTAGATGGTAGATTCGATAATCTCGCACGGATGTTTCCTGCGGAATGCAGTGTCCAACGTTCCATCATTGGTGAACGATCAAGGCTAGATTATGGAGTTGAGCTTCAGGTAAATGTTCAATCTTTTCAGTTTGATCTAAAGGATTCTATGCTATGTTGAAATGAAACTGAGATCATCGACGCCATACATACTATGGTGCAAGGATAATTTGGAATGAAATCAAGAAGCAAAACCCAGGAGACTTCGAACATTGTGGGTGCAGATTTGACATAAACTAACAACTAATCAAATCATTCTCTCTTGTTTGTGTAGATTTGTAAGTTTATAGTTGAGAGGTTAGTCTTGACAAAATGGTTGGAGGCATATCTTTCTTAGGCATGTCTTCTTGTTGTTAAATTATTTTATCAACTTACATATATATATATATATATATATATATATATATATATATATTCTATCAATGCAGGTTCCATACATTATAATAGCTTTAACAGATGGGAAAATGGGAACAGAAGGACAGAAATCTCTTTTTGATTGGTCGATGAAACAGCTTTCTGGATTAAGTGACTTTGTGAAACAGCATTCCCAACTACAAACACTCTAAGCATACGATGCCATGTGAATTCAGACGACTTTTCACATTTTACCCAAGTTGTG
>JAKUCM010008410.1:0-18745 GCA_023374145.1 Lepidium sativum
CCAGTTCTTTTACTGCACATCCTCTTTGTAATGTTCTGACCTATTCTGCTTTATATGATCCTTATAGGATCTTCATTAATGTCGTGAATATTGTCTCAAAACCACACACATATGCGGCTGCAAAAGCAGTCAAAGAATGGTGTACAACTATGAATACTGAATTATAGGCTCTTGAAGATAATTGTACTTTGGAGATTTGTTCTTTACCACCAGATAAACATCCAGTTGGCTGTAAATGGGTTTATAAGGTGAAATTGAATGCAGAAGGGAGTCTAGAGAGGTATAAGTCTCGTCTGGTGGCTAAAGGCTATACACAAAAGGAAGGTCTCGAATTTGTTGATACGTTTTCTTCAGTTGCAAAGCTTGCCATTGTGAAATTATTGATTGTAGTGGCTGCTGCCAAAGGTTGGTTTCTCACGCAGATTGACATTTCAAATGCTTTTCTCAATGGCGATCTGAAGGAAGAAATTTACATGCGTTTATCTCCTGGTTACTCATCAAAACAGGGGGAATCATTTCCTCTTAATGCTGTTTGCAAATTGCACAAGTCTCATTATGGTCTTAAGCAAGCTTCTCATCAATGGTTCTTAAGATTTTCAGCTTCTTTAACAGAGTTAGGATTTCAAAAATCCACAGGTGATCATACATTGTTTCTTAAATATGCTAACAACATTTATATGGCTGTGTTGGTATATGTTGATGATATAATCATCGCTAGTAGTTGTGATCATGCTACAACTTTACTGAAGAATGCACTGCAATGTACCTTCAAACTGCGTGAATTAGGGCCTCTCAAATACTTTATTGGTCTTGAGGTGGCACACAACTCCATTGGGATTGCTCTTTATCAAAGGAAATATATTATTGAGCTCCTCACTGAGTCTGGGTTCCTCGGCTGCAAAGCATGTTCTATTCCTATGGAACCGAATCTGAAACTTTCTAAAGATGATGAGGATCTTTTCACGGATGTTGAACAATACAGAAGATTGGTTGGTAAATTGTTGTATCTCACTTTTACTAGACCTGACATAACTTATGTTGTTCATAAGTTATGTCAATTCACATCCTCTCCATGTCTGCCTCATTTACATGTTGTTCATTGTGTTATCTCTTATCTGAAAGGCACCATTAGACAAGGCTTGTTTTACACTGCAACTACAGACCTGAAGCTTTCTGGATTTGCAGATTCTGACTAGGCTTCATGCCTTGACACTAGGCGCTCTACGTCTGGCTATTGCATGTCTGTTGGCACTTCTTTGGTTTCTTGGAAATCAAAGAAACAAAGCATTGTTTCTTTATCTTCTGCAGAAGCGGAGTATCGTTCCATGTCCCTTGCGGTTTGAGAGTTGTTGTGGCTGCGTCGTCTATTGTTGGATCTTTGGATTCCTCTCTCTGAAGCTTCCATATTATACTGCGACAATACTATTGCGATTCATATCACTAATAACCCAGTTTTCCATGAGCGGACCAAACACATCGAACTCGACAGTCACCACATACGTGAGCACATTGAATCTGGTCTTATTTGAACTCTTCATGTGAAAATAGAGCATGAGCTCGCTGACGTATTCACCAAGCCATTGTTTTCAACCCAATTCAAGAAGCTATTATGCAAGATGGATCTCATTAACATTTTTGCTCCTTCTTGAGCGGAAATATTGGTTATACTTAGATTAGTTTTGGTTTATGTACCGGTTAAGTGTATATATACGAGATGTACAAATACATTTTATGTTACAATAAATATAGACACATTACAAATACAGATTCCATCTTCTTCCATTTCCCTCTTCTTCCATTGCCGAAGCTCTGCATCTTCTTCTTCTTATCTTAACTCTCTTCAAATTGTTAAATAATCTTTGGGAATGGTTGATTGGTCAAAAAAAAGTTACAAATAAAGAAAAATTCATGTTGGTAAAGATATATATGGTGGACCACATTCAAATATGTTATTAAGCCCCGATTGACAATTGTTTTAAAAAACAAATTTTTTTGAAAAAATATTAAATTAAATTAATTATATTCTAGAATAAAAAGTAAATTTGAATATAATTATTAGACTTTTACTTTTTAAAGCAACAAACAAAAGCAATTATCAAATTGCTAATCAAGCCTAACTATGAGTTTATTTTGTAATCTATAGTATTTTTCTGACGTGTGTAATAGTATATCATTTAACATTGACAAAAAGTATATAAATAATAGAAATTAAGAAAAAGGTAAGAAATGTGACGAATGATAGACATTTTTGCCTTAGCCTAAAATAAATATTTGGTGATTGGAGGATTTAGGCTTTTGTGGCTTGTCAAATGTCAATGGGTTGGTTCTTGCCATGCATGCACTCTCTTCTCTGCATTGTCATATAGACGTAAACACTTTTTATTTACATTAAAAATTTCATTAACAAACACCAAAGATCTGAACACACTATGGATAATTAAGGTAATCCCTTACTAATCTTTATTTGAGTGGTGACTTAGTAGTTAGTAGGAGACTCAATTTGGATAAGATAGTCCCATATTTATTTGGGTGATTTGCTAGATTATAGCGGAATTAAGTGGTAATTATTGAAATAGAACAAATGTTTGTAAATTGGTAGAATAGTTTTTTTTAATTTAATATATAATATTTTGCCATTTCCTAATGAGGAAAAAAATAATTACGAAAATGCCATTAATGAAATCTACCACATAAGCGATCAACTCTACCACATGAACAGAGTGCAGTATGGTAGAGTTAGAGTTCCAGCGTAGTAAAGTTCAAGTATGCTTAGTAGAGTTGACATTAATGAAATTTCGTGTGTACTAGAGTTAGATTTCCAGCGTGATAGAGGTGAAGTGTGCTTGATAGAGTTAGATTTCCAGCATAATAGAGTTGTTGTTTGTGCTCTAATCAACTCTACCACACAGACAAAGTGCAGTATGGGAGAGTTAGAGTTCCAGCGTAGTAGAGTTCAAGTATGCTTAGTAGAGTTGACATTAATGAAATTTTGTGTGTAGTCGAGCTAGATTTCTAGTGTGATAGAGTTGTTGTTTGTGCTCTAATCAACTCTACCACACAAACAGAGTGCAGTATGTTAGAGTTAGCGTTCCAGCGTAGTAGAGTTCAAGTATGCTTAGTAGAGTTGACATTAATGAAATTTTGTGTGTAGTAGAGTTAGATTTCCAGCGTGATATAGAGGTGAAGTGTGCATGGTAGAGTTAGATTTCCAGATAATAGAGTTGATGTTTGCGCTCTAATCAACTCAACCACACAAACAGAGTGCAGTATGGTAGAGTTAATTTTGAAAACCTAGCCTACTTTCGTAGTAGAGCTTAAATTACGTATTTACCCCTTAGTTATTAGCTCATCTACGGCGCATCCAACTGATTCCTCCATAAGTGACGCCATTGTAGCTTTCTTGAATCTCCTTTACTTCTTCGAAGCTCCTTTGCTTTTTCTGTTTATGTTTGGATCTATGAATCAAATCATTCTAGTTTGTGGGATTTGGATTTTTAATGAAAATCGATGGATATTATCGGTGGACCTGTCGTACGGGTGTCGGATCATAGGCATTGTCAAAGATTTAAGGCTCGATGAATTTCTGGAGATGGTTTATGCCGATTTTGGTTTGGATGAACATTGTCATGAGCTAAAACTAAGCTACATGCCAAATGTAGTCATTCATTCACTACCAGAAGATACTCCCCCTGTAATTGTAAGTAACGATAGACAATTGCAAGTGTTTGTTTCACAATTTCGTAAAGAAGCAATGCGTCTATGTGTTGAAATTACCACTAGATCTCGTGCTTCATTGAGTTACCCTGAAAAAGGTCAGTGTAGTTGGAGAAACGGTGACGAGAAATTCCAATGTAAGTTGGAGAACAATGATGACTCGTATAATAGAGTTGACCCTAGGTGTAGTAGAGTTGATCCGATGTTTAGTATAAGTGGACCAAACAATGAGCGTATACCAGAAAATGTGAAACATGAAAGTGAACATGCTGAGGGGATGTGGAATTCAGATTCGACTGTTGCGATGATATGGATGGCACAAGCTCGGATGATGAAGATTATATCAGTGTTCGTAGAAAATCGAAGGAAGAAGAGAAGAAAAACCTGTCGGAGAAAGCAACGGGGTTAGATTTGAATGATGAGTATTTGGACATAGAAATGTCAGCACTCGCATTGGTTGTTGGACAACGATACTCTTAAAAAAAAGAACTCATGACCAGGCTAAAAATACTTTCTATCTTACAGAGGTTTGACTTCGATGTTGTTGCTTCATCGAAGACAGCGTTGGATCTGAAATGTTGGGTACCAAACTGTAAGTGGAGAGTGCGTGCTTCACCTGTCGACAAAGGTGGATGTTTCTTTGTCCGGAAGTATAGGGGAGAACATAGTTGTTCTATTACAGAGAGATCAGGTTGTGCACGACCGACAAGCGTCAACAGAAGTCTTAGGAAGGTTATACTTGGAATTCGTAGTTGGAATTGGGCCATCTTTTCTTCCTCAACACGTTGCTGATTCAATGAGCAAGCGATTCGGTCTAAAGGTACAAATGCAATTTTACGCCATGGTAGAGTTAATCTTCGTAGTAGAGTTAGATTGCAGTGCTGACATTTAAGTAGAGTTGGTCTGACAGTGTGGTAGAGTTAGATAACAGTGTGGTAGAGGTGGATTACGTGTAGTAGAGTTAGTTTGTCGTTTGGTATAGTTAGGTTGTAAAGTGTGCTAGAGTTAGATTGCAGTTTTGGCGTTTGGTAGAGTTGGCTTGCAGAGTAGTAGAGTTAGATTGCAGTGCTGACGTTTTAGTAGAGTTGGTCTGACAGTGTGGTAGAGTTAGATAACAGTGTGGTGGAGTTGGATTATGTGTAGTATAGTTACTATGTCGTTTTCGGTAGAGTTAGGTTGTAGTGTGTGGTAGAGTTAGATTGCAGTTTTGACGTTTGGTAGAGCTGGCTTGCAGTATAGTAGAGTTAGTCTGACGTATGGTAGAGTTAGTGTGACATTTAAGTTTGACGTTTATGCAGATGAAGTACTGGAAAGCACACCTAGTTACTGGCAGTTCGAAAAGTAGTTATGAAGAACTTCCGTCGTACTTGTTTGCTATTAGAAGAGCAAATCCCGGAACTCTAATAAAACTCGAAGTTGACGGGCAAGGCTGGTTTAAGTTTCTTTTCATCGCCTTCGATGCAAGTATTAGGGGTTTTCCCTACATGAAGAAGGTTGTTGTTGTCGACGGTACATTTTTGCTAGGGAAGTATAAATGTACTCTACTAACTGCTACCATGCAAGATGGTACTTTCAACATATTTCCTATGGCTTTTGGTGTGGTTGATACCGAGAATGACGAATCTTGGGAATGGTTTTTTACACAGCTCAACCGTGTGATCCCTGATGACAGAGAACTTGCCATCATATTAGATAGAAAAAAATCCATTGCTAAAGCCATAAAGATTATATACCCACTTTCTTCTCGGGGTATTTGCCCCTACCACCTACGTAAGAACATTTTGTCGAAATTTAGAGGTGGCGAGCCCTTTAAGTTGTTCAAGAAAGCTGCCACCGCTTTTAGGGTCGATGAATTCAAGGCTATACTTGCTCATATTCAGGCGTTAAATCCAAAGCTTCATGCCTACTTGATAAAAGCTGACGTGCGGTTGTGGAGTTAAGTTTAATTTCCCGGAAACAGAGACAATTTCACTACTTTGAACATTGCAAAATCAATAAACCATGCATTATCAGAGGCAAGAACTTTTCCCATTGTCCAGCTTATAGATGCAATAAGGTCGATGCTAACACGTTGGTTCACGAAGCAGAAGACGAAGGCCACTCTCACGTCAATTGTTCTAACAACATCTGTTGAAAAGCTCCTAAAGGTAGAGTTAGCCCTCCTGTTATCTCTTCGTGGTAGAGTTAACATTGCCCTTAGTAAAGTTAGTCACTTCGAAGTAGAGTTAACACTGCTCTTAGTAGAGTTAGTCCCTTCATAGTAGAGTTACCTCGACCTTTAGTAGAGTTAGTCCCTTTGCTCCAGAGTTAACTCTGCCTTTAGTAGAGTTAACATTATATTTGTTAAAAATGACAGACAATGGTCGATGAAGCTAGACAATACAACATGCAGGACATAGACGAACACCAGGCTGTTGTTACGCGATCTGAAACTTCTCATTTAGTCAACTTGACTGAGATGACGTGTTCCTGCAAGAGGTATGACGTCGAAAAAATTCCTTGTGTCCATTTCATTGCCGTTGCTGAGGCTTGTAGAAGGACGACAATCAAACTTACCCATCCATACTATCACACGACCTTCCTGTACAACCCATACTCTGGTAGTATCTTTCCAAGAGATGCTGCACTTCCCGTTCCGTTCGATGTGAGTCGTAGGCTGTGTAATCCACCACACGTGTGTCAACAACCAGGGAGGCCGATGAAATCGTGAATAAAGAGCTGGTTCGAGTGTTCCCAGCCCGAAAAACGTCCAAGAAAAATTTCAGCTTGTTCTAAATGTAAGAAACTTGGTCACAATGTCCAGAAATGTAGTCAAAGCATTCATTCTTGAATAGAAGAGTTAACCCTTGTAGAAGATTCAGAATTATTTAGTACAGTTAACACTACGTCTGGTAGAGTTATTTATTCCTTGGTAGAGCTAGACCGTATTATGTGGTAGAGTTAGCACTACGCTTGGTAGAGTTATTTATTCCGTGGTAGAGCTAGACCGTATTAAGTGGTAGAGCTAACACTGCATTTGGTAAAGTTATTTATTCCGTGGTAGAGCTAGACAATATTATATGGTAGAGTTAACACTGCGCTTTGTAGAGTTATTTATTTCGTGGTAGAGTTAGACAGTATTATATGGTAGAGTTAACACTGCGCTTTGTAGAGTTATTTATTTCGTGGTAGAGTTAGACCAGGTTTGTTCTTTCGTTTGATAGAGTTAGTTCTTGTATGGTATAAATGAGTACGGCAATTGAAGACGAAAACGAAAGCGCAAACAAAAGGGAAATTACATAAATATATAAAAACTGTTCAACAACTAATGGTTGGGAAAGATCTTTCTGAATTCGTAGTACCAAGTGCATACTTCACAAGTTTCGGCCATAGTTTGATCAATGTCTTCGGCATCGAATCCTTCAAAGAAATGGGGAATCTCCAGGAATTCACCTCTGCAAGAACATCCCTCTTGATCATATGTTTTTTCGAGAATTAGCAATTGCTGCTCTCCTCGCCAACTGAGCGATCCTGGGTGACGAAAGATTCTGTTCTGGAGGTGGTTTATGTATTCCAATGTATCAGCAATTGTTTCCTGCAGTAGAGGTCTTACAACTTCATAACCTTCCTCTCTTCTGTCATCTCCTAAACAGACTAGCAGAAATCCATAAAGCAGTGTGGCTTCTTCACAGTAACCATTAGATGCTCTTTGCAGCAGTTCCAAACCACCATCACGATTCCCATTGACAAAGAACTCTATCATACCACATCGGTATGTAGCTTCCACATTACCGGCATTGCATAACCTAGTGAGGAAATTGTTCAAAAGAGACCTACTTCTCATAGGGGAATAGAATGGAACATAACGTATATTTATATTCTTGAGAACCTCATTCTCATCGCAAAGCTCTTCAAAATCCTTCAACACAAGCCTGATACTGTAAATCTCATCAAGTCCTTCCGCTCCACATCGAGCTATGATGTTCGTCAAAGCATTGTTCGGTAAGTCCATGATATGTGCCTTGCGAACAACATTGCTTTTTTTGGTGAATCCATCTATCCAAAAGAAAACAAATAACCATCAAGAATTACAAATATAAGCATCATTAATTACAAATATAAGCATCAACATATACAAACTATCACCTTTGTTTGGAGTTCTTGAAATATTGAAATGTTTTTGAAAGCTTTTGAAAGATTGAAAGGTGAAGATGGAACATTTTGGTAAAGGTGAAGATGGATAGTTTAGAAGAAGTTATTAACGATTGGAAGGTTATTTATAACGAATTGACTCTTCAGTTTCCCTTCATTTTAGAGTCTAATCGTTATTATGATTAAATCTTGGAGATCGTGTCCAATATTAATGTTTATTAACTTAACTTCCACGGCTAGTAGAAATTGTAAACTGTTCTAATGTTGTTAATACGTAGATCGTGTCCACGTCTGTTATCCACTGTTTGTTAGTGGCACATAATGTGGGTAGAGTTAGTTCTGAGTTAAATCACGTATGGTTTCGAATAGGATAATAGTAATTAGTTGCCAATAACTAACTAACTAATATATCCATGTACGACTACACATATACAAAGTAGGACTAGGACTATACAAATATATACTAGACTAGGACTATACACAGACTAAACAAATCTACCAATCTAGCTGGAGGTCTTGGGTGGCTCTGATGAGAAGCTTCTTATCAGACTCGAGTGCAGATTGTTGATCACTAGAAGAAATTTTCGATTTTATAGAAAGTTCTTCTTTGAAATCAATGGCGTATTTCAGCCGAGAGAAAGTGACGTACTCGTCCCAAAGACCTTCAAAGTTGCATCCGACGGCCAGACACTCAATCATCTTTGTAACGTACACGCCACAGTCGCCTGAGCGTTTATTATGTGGTACGCCCTTAGTCACACGCACAATCTTATATTGAGCTGCCCTAATGTGTGGTTGCATCTCCTTGGGTGAAAAAACCTTGATCATCTTCGGAATTATCACGGCATATGCTCTACATAAAATGAGACCCATGAAAATGAACTCTATTACAAATGTAAATGTTCTCTACCGCACTACAACCTAACTCTACCTAACCCCATACCAACTCTACCAAACTACAATTCAACTATACCACACTACAACCTAACGCTACCAAACCCCATACCAACTCTACCAAACTACAATTCAACTCTGTCACACTACAATTCAACTCTACCAAACTACACCTAACTCTACCACACTACAATTCAACTCTACCAAATGCAATCCAACTCTACCAAATTACAATCCAACTATACCACACTTCAACCTAAATCTACCACACAAGAAGCCAACTATACCACAGTACAGTCCAACTCTACAATCTGACTCTACCAAACGTCATTGAGTAATTAAAGTCTACCATATGAACTCTACTATACTGAATTTGAGTAACTTACTTGCATGACTCTACCACTGCACTAGGGGGAGTGCAAGATGGGTCGGGATAAAAAATGCGAATCTTCCTTTCGTTGAGATTAACTTCGACGACCACCCAGTGGATGTTGTCAATATTATGAGGGATGTAGATGGTGTCCACATCTCTCATCCACTGCTTCCTAGTGGCACTGAATGTGGGTGCAATGCCGTCGAATACATTTTTAAACCCACCAGGCCACAAAAAAGTATCCTCCTTTCCCAAGTAATCCATTTTGTACGTGTAGCACCAAAAACCACAAAACAGTGGTTCCATGAAAGCTAGGCGATTACTCTTGTATGGGCTTGGAGTTTGCAAGGATCTTTGCCGAAGGAGATTCATCCCGCAGGCAATATGCTGTAAAAACATTACTGTATTATCGCTCTAGTCTAACTCTACTAAACTAAAATTACGTCATAATACACTTTAACTTACGCAATCGTGAAGCCAGCCATAACGAGGGACATGCCACTTCTCTTTTGGGCATATTAAGCGGAGGAAGAAATCCGCATTTGGACTGGGGTTCCCGTCGATAGTAAGTTCTATACAGAATTAATCACAATTGTACGTAAGTCGACGAATTGATATATCGCAAAATTGAGAAATCCAAATCTCGCAAAATCGAGAAACTCTATGTCTACGTCAACTCTAAACCCAAATGCCCTCACGAAAAAGAAGAAAAAGCAGAAGAGGAGAAGAAGATAAAGAAAAGAAGAAACTTACCGACAATGAAGATGATGAGTACGAAGAACAAGATGAAGAAGAAGAAGACAACGAGTATGAAATACAGCGAAGAACATGTTGAGTAAGACGAGGAAGGAAAAAAATCAAGAGAAGTTAACGACAACGGTTTACACTATAGGTTTCTTTCTTTTTCTTTTGTGAAACTAACCAGAGAAGAAGAAAATAGAAGAAGACATATCAGTTTTTTGTTTCAAGGGTGTAATCGTAATTACACCCTCGACGCTTTCTTTTTTTTTGGAGAAAAACTATTCTAATAATTACACTATACTTTTGCTTTGTTTGAGAAATTCTATTTATTTTGGTATTGAGAAAAGCAGTAATATGTTATACTTATACACATTCGCATACGCATAAATTAATAAAACTGCAGCGAAAATAAAATATCACTTATAACAAGACCATAACATAGTTTGTTGTAATTTTGTGCAAGAAAAAGGAGTTGAAACTTTACTTTTGTCAATAATGCAAAATTATTAATAATATACAATGTAATTTTTATATTTATTTTAACAGATTTTTTTACGGTCACATACATTAAATTTCTAAAATATAAGATTGGATTGGATTGGATTTGAATTTCTAGAAGTGAGAGTTTTGATTTGATATCATATTTACCATAATTTTTTAATATTGATGTGGCTTAATTTGTATATTATTTATAACATTGCAAGATTTACTTGTTTTTGCAAAAAAGTAAAGCTGTTAAAAGAATTTTTTTTTTTGGCAGAGATATTTAAATTCTTTCTACCCAAAATAGTGTAATCTTAATTTTGAAAAATCAGCAAGATATTAAATTAGTTCACACATATTCAAGAGACCAATAAAAACTGTTGAAGAAAGAAAGAATAAAGAGACTAATATTAAATAGGAACCCTATTAGCACTACAACAAAACAGGCGTTTTGCGAGGGAAAATTGCGATGCCAAAATTGTGTCGCAAAATTGCTATGCCATTGCAACGTTTTTGCGATGCCAAAACCCGCATCGCAAAAACGTAGTAAAAATGCGACGCCAAAAAAATGTCGCAAGTTTGCGTGGCCATTGCGAGTCTTTTGCGACACTCATGCGAGGACGCAAATTATGTCGCAAAAGCATCGCAAATCTGCGACGTGTTTGCGAGACAAAAGTTCTATTGCAGGTTTGCGACAGCTTTGCGTTGGTTTTGTGTGTGACTTTTGGGACATCGCAAATCCGTAGAAGAATTTTCGTTTTTCACTATAAATATCCCCACATGGGAATGTATTTTGACACCAAACAAGAAGTAATAAGAGAGAGAAAATATCGTTCGAAAAAAAAGTCCAAAAAATTATAAATCATTAAAAAATGACGTCGGAACATGAAGTGTTCACTTTACGACGATGGATGTATAATCGAAGGGATATGGAGACCGGGGAAGTGACAAAGGAGTTCCGAGATGGGCTGCGGGCATTTATAAATCAGGCGGCAAATAACCCACATACTCCAAATGACGGTAACATATTTTTTCCATGTATAAAGTGTGGGAACAAGAAATATTTGAATATCGATATGGTAAAAGGACATGTTTATAATAGAGAATTCACTCCAAACTATTATGTCTAGTTTTCGCATGGAGAGAGGTATAGTTTGGGTGCTGGAAGTAGTAATATGGGTGGTCGTGGTAATGATCAAGCTAGTCAGGAATATGGTAATATCAACTATGGTAGTAGTATGTTTGAAAACTACGCTCACCTACAAGGAAATATGTCTCATGATATGGTTACAGATGCATATCGGGAATTTTCCGGGTGTTGTTAATAATATTAGGGAAGAACCTAACCCGGAAGCAAAACAATTTTATGAGATGCTAGATGCTGCAAATCAACCCATCTATGAGGGATGTAGAGATGGTATATTTAAACTGTGATTAGCATCTAGGTTGATGTCTATTAAAAGTGAAGGAAACATAAGTGAGAGAAGTATGAATCAATTTGCTGATGTGCTTAAAGAGTATTTGCCGGAAGATAATAATTCTGCTGAGAGTTATTATGAAATGCAGAAGGTGGTTGCGGGTCTAGGATTACCATCTGAAATGATTGATATTTGTAGTGAAAATTGCATGATTTTCTGGAAAGATGATGATAAGTTGCAGGGATGTTGTTTTTGTGGAAAGCCAAGATACCATGCAACAAAGGGAAGGACGCGTATCCCATACAAACATATGTGGTACCTTCCAATCACGGATAGGTTGAAACGATTATATCAATCGGAGAGGACCTCATCTGCAATGAGATGGCATGCTGAACATAAAGTAAATGATGGGGAGGTTACACATCAGTCAGATGCAAAGGCTTGTAAACACTTTCAAACGTTACATTCTGACTTCGCTAAAGAGTCTAGAAATGTATATCTAGGTTTATGCACTGATGGATATAGCCCATTTGGTCTGTCTGGTAGACAATATTCACTATGGCCTGTCATATTGACACCGTATAATCTTCCACCGGATATGTGCATGCGACGAGAATTTTTGTATATGACTATTCTAGTGCAAGGTCCTAGTCATCTGAAGCGTTCCCTCGATGTGTTCCTGCAAGGTCCTAGTCATTTGCACATTCGATTACTCGCGGAAGCAAAATTTCAACATGCACGTTGTTTTGTTGTGGACAATAAGTGACTTCCCGGTGTATGGTATGTTATCAGGATGGACGACACATGAAATGTTATCTTGTCCATATTGTATGGGTTGGTCAGATGCATTTCAATTAAAGCATGGCAAGAAATCATATTGGTTCGATTGCATGCTCATCCATACAGAAGGAACAAGTAATTGTTCAAGAAAAACAAGGTAGTGCGTGTTCCTCCCCCAATACACATGTCAGGCAGTGAAATATTGGAGCAAATAGATCATTATGGTGCTCAGGAAACATGTGAATGTGGGGTAATTGGCACATTCCAGGAAACATGCCTGACAGATATGGTGACTCTCACAATTGGCACAAGAAGAGTATATTTTGGGAACTCCCATACTGGAAAGATCACTTACTACGGCACAATCTGGATCTGATGCACATTGTTAAAAACTTTTTTGACAACATTATGAACACGATTTTAAATGTGCAGGGCCAGAGTAAAGATAATCTCAAAGGCAGTTTGGACTTGTCCAAACTATATGTAAGACCCGAATTACATATTACGATGGATGGAAAGCAACCGATTCCGATATTCTGTTTGTCAGGAGAAGCTAAACAAACATTGTTTAGATGGATTGCGTCCGATGTTAAGTTTCCGGATGGTTACGTGTCTAAATTCGGAAGGTGTATAGAGCAAGGGAAAAAAATATCGGGTATGAAGAGTCACGATTGTCATGTATTCATGCAGCGACTTCTTCCTTTTGCATTACTTGAGCTACTTCCAACCATTGTCCATGAACCAATAGCCGGTAAATGATATAATAGTTTTGATTTGTCTAGTTGGTGTAATTATAAAAGTGAGTTGGTTATAAAAGTGATTTATCTAATATGTAGGGATTGGTAGATTTTTTAGGGATCTTTGTACATGAATACTAACATTGGATGACATAGCTCAATTAGAAAGTAATATTCCAGTGTTGCTTTGTAACTTGGAAAAGATTTTTCCTCCTGCATTTTTTGACGTGATGGAACATCTTCTAATCCACCTACCACACGAAGCAGCTCTCAGTGGGCCTGTTCAATTTAGGTGGATGTACCCGTTTGAGCGATTCATGGGCCATCTTAAAAGGAATGTAAGAAATCAAGCAAAAGTGGAAGGATCGATCGTTGCAGGAAGTCTAATTGAGGAAACATCACATTTCACATCATATTACTTTAGTCCAGCAGTTCGAACTAAACGAACACAAGTCGGACGATATGACGATGGAGGGGTTGCACCATCATATGCCATTGCGGTACCTAAAATCTTTCGGCAGGTTGGGAGACTTGGTGAAAAATTAAAGGAAGAGTACTAGAAAAATCACACTTACTCTCGTGTAGCTCACAATTACATACTGCGAAATTGTGAAGATGTAGTGCCATTTGAGAGGTATTTAGATATCAGAGTTTATTAATTTATTTATTTATGTATACACAAATCATACATACTTTATTTGCAGTGAGTTTGACAACCAGATACGGGCAGCCTTCCCTAACTTGCAAGAATAACAGAATAATTAAATTAAATGTTAGAGACAACTTTCCATTAATGTTACTATCTTATTGTATTCGTAAAATCTAAAATCTTGTATTTTAAAATATTTTAAAATAGATGCAAGAGCCATGCGACACTCCTGGAAATTTCTACTTTTTGCTACACCTTTGCTATGCGGCATATGAAACATCGCAATTCCGTAACAAGGTCTCCTTTTTTCCTTATAAATAACCCTCCATCTCAATTTATTTTCTCAACAACTCATTCGAAGTTAGAGAGAGAAAGTAGTGGGATAATAACAATTCTTTTTTTTTTACAAAGAAAGATTTGCTAGGCTCCTACCTTCGTCTGGAAAATGTCGCAAGTTTGTAATGCTTTCTTGCAGTATGTAACCTATGACGAAGAAGTAGGGGTCTAGTAAATCTTTATTTATAGGAAAAAAAACAACCCCTGACATGAACCCGAAAAAATAACGGTAAAAGTTCTCGGAACCTCCGGATTAGTCAGTCCGATTAAAGACAAGTCTCCGAATCTTTTTTTTTAAAAAAAATTGCTAGGCCATTGCGACGTCAATGGTCCAGACGTCGCAAGGACCTCGCAAATTTGCAAGACCCTTGCGACATCTGGATCAAAGATGTCGCAATGGCATAGCAAATTTTTAAAATTTCATGTACCAAACATCTATTCGAGGGTCGTTAAGGTTTTTAAAATTTTTCAATTTTTCACTTGCTACGCCTTTGCGAGATCTTGTGTCTGGACGTTGCAAGGGCGTCTTCTTCATCAATAGCTACAGAAGCCAAATCAGGAGAAGTGAGAAGGTCTCTCATCGGCCTCGAAGATGTTTTGTCTGCATTTAACGAGTGGAGCGCTTTTGGTGTAGCAATTCCTCTCTCGCTCGGTAACATCGATGTCGTGACTACTACTCAGTACTACACTCTATATCTCTCCGCTATTCAGATCTATACCATCAAACCCTTCGCTGCTGATTCTTCTTCTTCAAGGTTCGATTTGTTTCTCTCTCCCCTCCAATTTGTGTGTGTTTATTGCTTCATGTGCCATTAATTGCTTGTGTTGTATATTTTGGGGATGGATTTAGGCCTTTGTTAGTTGGGATGTTTTGGTCTAGCTTTGTGAAGTGTTCATGATGGATTAAGAACTACTTATAATATGTTAATCTAGAGTTGTCCTCAAGAGGCTTCTATGTTTACTTACATTCCAAACGTTTTCTTCTTGTTGATGATTAGAATTGGCTATTGTAGTTGTAGTTCTTTCAAGTAATTGATTCTTCCCATGATTGTATATTTGATACTGGTATCTGTCTTATTCCAACGTTAGGCTTTGGTAACAACGGTGATATTGAGTTTGTTTGATTGGAATTATTTTAGGTATCCCATTAATCCAATTCCATCAATAAGAAACAGAAAGGAAGTATCTGCCGCTTTCCTAACGTCTCATTCATTGAAACCCTACTTCCAGGTACTTTGGTCATTTGAGAATTAACATTACCTTTTCAAGCCAAGCTTCTTTAATGAACATCAGTTTATGCGAACTGTAATAAAGTTATGCCTGCTAAACGATCTTGCATGTGCTTTCTAGTATGCAATCAAGTCTTTACGTAAAGCAGTACTTTGTCAAATTTTCCCATTTTGTTGTTACTATGGTGAACGTAATTTGTAAGAGAGTGATAGTCTGATACTCATATCTGGCTATGATCTTCATATTTTATTAGTACAAATACAAAAGATTAATCTATTAAGATTGATTGATACGTAGTGTATAATGCTGATGGGAAGAAGTTATCCTTTTGGGGAGTTTACGTTTGTAATCTAATTGGTAGTAAAAGTAACCCTCCAAAAGTAGCTCTAGATTCTTTTTAACGCTCTACTCTATCAGTGTCCCTTGGATATAGAGAAAAAAGTTTATGCATTTTTATGGTATTGAATTTTTGTGGCTTACAAAAGATAGAGAGGTTGCATCAAAGATGCAAAGGTCTTACTTATTGTAGCTACTCTTTTTATCTGCATTAGTTTGTCTACAGTTTCTAAGTACATAGCCCTGTTGGTTAGAGCAGAATTAGGTTTTTAGTAAGTACAATTATTCAACTTCTAATGATCGTGTTGGTGTTAATATCCTAATGTTTTCGTTTATATAGACAAGTGTTTGATTCATTGCAATATTTCCGTGTTTCTCCGTCATTGATCTCTTAGATCTAAATTAGTTATTGCTCGTGATTTCTCAAAAACAGTTGGTGGAGCAGATAAGGGGAATGAACAAGGAGAGTCAAGAACAGGAGAAATGCACTTCCTCCATTTGGAATAGTGACTTACAAGGCCTTCGGTAATGTGTGGTTCATGCCTGGGACATTAGATAAACAGAAGTTGGAGAGGCATGAAGAATCTGCTTCCTCGTGGCTGGGAACACTCGGCTTCAACCACAGCGATTTCAACTTCTTCATGTCAAACAAGTTTGATGGCCCGTCCAAATGACGCGGTCTTGCTGGTAAAACTGCTAAACCTATCAACTTATCTCCTCATCATATGAAAACATTCAGCTGTTTGAGATTTGTTATCTCCCTCAGGCAAACAATTTTGAGATTATATATACATCATGGGACTCAGAAGTGTTTGTCTTTTAATTTATATTTCAAAAGGATATTTTGAGTCAACAAAACTTTAGGCTCTATTCTTATAAGATTTTACATCTATTTATTTTCAAACATGTGTGGCACTCTTGCAATTTCGTTTTTGTGGAACTTTAAGGGTTTTCCTATGATATATTTTTGCAACTTTCTTCAACAAACTCATAAAATCAAATTTAACTCACAAGAATATTTTTCTGATGTTTTGAAGAGTTTTTATGATTGAATACATAATTCTAGAAATATATAGTAGGATGATTAAGTGGTTTAATTCTGTTAATCAGTTTGTTAGCTGTTAGTCTGTTATATTTTCCATTAGTTAGTCACTAATTACCTTGTATATAAACTTTCAAATGCTTCTTTCTATCTCTAATGAGAAATATAGTTCTATTTTGTCTCTCTGTTAATATGGTATCAGAGCAAAAGAGTTTGTGTCTGTGTTTGTTCTCATTTATCTTTCGAGATTGAACATGAATCACAGCCTTGAGCTTCTCTGTTTCTCAGCTGTTCTTCGATTCTCCTTCTTCAATTCTCTTTGCAGTATTGTTTTGTCTTTTCTTTATTTTTTTCTTTTTCTTCCAAAATCTCTCGATTTCTTTACCTTGATTTGTTGATGTTCGACTTCTCAGATAATCAACACAAATCTCCATCGTTGATAACACATTTCACCTTGAAATGGTTTCGATTACACAAGAAAATACATTTTACATACACCCTTCTGATCATGCCGAATTGATTCTTGTATCGGATCAATTAGCTTCTAGATCAGATTTTCATGTCTGGAGACGCTCCGTTCGTATGGCTCTCAATGTCCGCAACAAGCTTGGTTTTATTGACGGTAAGGTTCCTAAGCCTCCTGTTGATAGTATAGATGCATGATAGTGGTCTAGATGTAACGATATGGTAGCCAGCTAGTTAATGGACGCAGTGTCTAAGAAAATTGGTCATAGTTTGTTGTTTATGTCCACAACTAAGGCAATTTGGAAGAATTTAATGTCTCATTTTAGACAGGAGGATGCGCCAAGGGTATATGAAATTGAACAAATATTAAGTTTAATTCAGCAAGGATCTATGGATGTGAGTACATATTATACAGAACTTGTAACTCTTTCGGAAGAATACAAGAATTATGTTAAGATGTCTTTGTGTACTTGTGGAAAATGTGAATTTAATCCAGCTACATTGTGGGATAAATTACAACAAAGAAGTGAGTTACTTAGTTCTTGATGGGGCTTAATGAAGGTTATGAACCAGCAAGATGTCACATTCTAATGTTGAAGCCCAATTCCTACACTTGAAGATGTATTCAACATGATTGCACAAGATGAGATGAAAAGTCTCTTCGATCCTCCAATAGATAAGAAAATATGGCTTTTCAAAGCATGATGTCTGCTTTTAACGTCAATTAATTACAACAAATGAAAACAACTACCATTGCAAATACTCGAGGTTCAAATCCACAAGGAACCTAAAACTAACACAATATGACTATAAGAATCAAATTTAAACTAAAACAAGTCGAATTTCAGAATTAAATTGAAGGGACTACTAACACTAAACCAAAACAAATTAAACCAAACAATAATCAAATTAACCAAACTACTAACAAGCAAACTAAACAAGGACAAAGCACAAACTAACAGGTGTTTTTGGCAAGGCAATTGATCAAAGGATAATGCAAAATCATAATGTTGCAACTTATGACACTACTCTAAGTTTCCTTAGTACACTTTCTCATTTCAAAATGACATTATGTTGTCTTGCACCTATCTAAAAGAGATCACATGTGTAGAAGGATAAAATGAACATGGCTTTCTCGAAGAATGAAGATCTAATTCATAACCATGCCAAAGTAGTTCATGATGGGTTTACCAATAGACATATCTTCGAGATTAAGGCAGAATCATAATGTTGCGACCTATGACACTAATCTAAGTTGCCTTAGCATAGTTTCTTATGCCAAAATGACATTATGTTGCGTTCCACTTAGGTAAAAGAAATCACATGTCTAAAAGGATCATATAAATAAGGCTAGCTTCAAGGATCAAGCTCTACTTTATAACTGAACCAAAGTAGTTCGTGACAGGTTCACCAATA
>JAKUCM010008411.1:0-33998 GCA_023374145.1 Lepidium sativum
TATTTGTCTGCGTCCTTTGCCACAATGAAGTCGTGGACACAACTAACTTTTTATTCCATTTTATCACTTTTTTACCCATTTTAGTCTGCAAGTGCCCCAGCCAAACGAACATCCTCTCTTTCTCTAAACTGGGCTATTGGGCCCTGGCCCTATAATGATAATTGAGATCACTGTCTCAAAACGGCGAGTTTTCTCCTTGTCATTCATCAAAACGGTTAGAAAATTCCTCTTAGCCGCGAAAACAAATCAAACCCTTGACGTTTTCAATCTAAACAGACAAACAGTCGGTCGTTTTGTTTTCAACGTCAGAATTTTCAATTCCTTTGCTCTGTAATTTTCCTTTTTAAACAATCTATGAAATTTATTATCATGGATCATCCACGCTTCTTATAATGTTCTTTCGATCCTTTGTTATTTGATTTTATTGATAAAAATTTCAACTTTAGGATTGAGATCACTATTCGCTTTGAATTGATTTCTGTAATCCCTAAAAGTCTGTACAGCAATTTCAAGGAACAAGCGATCGAGTACGTGAAGCAAGCGGTTCAAGAAGACAATGCTGGGAATTACAATAAAGCTTTTCCTTTGTATATGAATGCGCTTGAGTATTTTACGACCCATAAGTATGAGAAGAATCCTTAGATCAGAGAAGCTATTGATAAGCTCAAGCTTACCAAAATCGATTGAATAGTGAGAGAGAGGAGAAGTTTATACTTTGATATTGATTCTTTGATAATCCCAAAGTTTCTAGGTTTGTGACTTTAAATACACAAACTTAAGAAGTCTAATTACAAAACTACACTGTTTAATAAGAAGAGCAAAACTAGTTCCTAGAACCTTCTTTGTGGAATAGAGACTCTGTCTCAACCACACTCTTCTCTCCCCGCTTCTACTGCCTCGGGATCTGCTAACCATTCGAGTTCTTGAGTGAGATTTTGCGGTAAGGGTTGAGCTTCCTTACCTTCTGCTCTTTTCAGCTGCGAGACATGGAACACCTGATAGATAGAACTGTGGTCTGGAAGTTCTAATGCATACACCATATGCCTCACTCGTTTTGTTATTTTGTAGGGACCAAAGTACCTGGGAGAGCTTTTCATTTCGCCTTACCGCAACTGATTTCTGTCTATAGGGTTGCAGCTTAAGATAAACTGCATCCCCGACTTCAAAAGTCACCTCACGGCTATGTTTATTTGCGGCAGCTACCATTTTCCCTTGTGCATTGCTAATATTCTCTCTCAGTTCTTCTAACAACCCATCTATGTTATTCAACAACTCATCTACTTGTGCATTTGCCGTTGGAATGTCACAGCCACCAAACCGCCTTCTTGGATTTGTCCGATTATTTTCTTGCAGTCATCATCGGATTCAACTTGTTTCCTGACCTCTTCTACATCCAAAGACGGTGGTGCTGACCATTGGAGCATTCTGAGCGCTTCGAAATCTTGTCGGGAAAGTGCGTCCGCCACTCTATTTTCTACCTCGGGCTTGTACTCAATGACATTATCCAATCCTCCCAATTTGGTGGCTCACTTTTGTTGGTCACCTGCCAAGTTCTTTTGCCACAAAACTGCACCAATTCCCGCACCCGACGCATCAGTCTCAATGATGAACGTTATAGAGTAGTCTGGTAACCCCAGAACCGGAAGTGCCGCCATTGCCTCCTTAAGCTTTTGAAAGGTTGCTCTACACTCTTCATCCCATTTGAAATAGTTCTTCTTGAGTTGCTGAGTCAAGGGCTTTGCAATCTTCCCATAGTCTCTTACAAAGCGGTGATAATACCCTGTGAGGCCTAAGAACCCTCTCAGCATTGTTATGTTCTTCGATTCTGGCCAATGCACCATAGCAGCCACCTTGGACTGATCCGCAACCACTCATTTGGCGGATATAATGTGTCCCAAATAGGCCACTTCTGCTTGCCAAAAAGAACACTTCTTCAAGTTGGCGTAGAACCTGTGCTTCCGTAAGAGCCATAACACCGTTTCGAGATGCTTCGTATGGTCCTTCTCACTTTTGTTGCACACCAAAATATCGTCAAAGAACACTAGAACAAATTTTCGTAAAAGTGGTATGAATACCTCGTTCATAACGCTCTGAAAGTGGCAGGAGCGTTTGTGAGGCCGAAAGGCATCACTAGGAACTCATAGTGAGCCTCGTGAGTCCTAAAGGCTGTCTTATGGATATCCTATTCTCGCACTCGGATCGATTCAAGCAAACCCTCCGGAATATGAGGGGCTTCACCGGATAGTTCCTCAAACTGCTCCAAATACTCTGTGACTGAGCCATACTGTCATAGTTTCCACAGTTTACAGAGTGCATCATAACCTCGTATGGCCTTAAACCTCTGCTTGAACCGTGTTTTGAAATCATTCCAATCCAAGAATTCTCTTTTGTCTTGTGCGTTTCTAGACCACATTATCGCACTTCCCATGAGGCAAGGAAAAGACTCTGATAGCATCTTTTCTTCGCGAGTCCGATTATGTATGAAGCATTTCTCCACACGATAGATTCAACTGGAGGGATTCTGGCCCTCATAAGCTGGGATTTCCATGGGTTCCTCAGGTGTTAGTAACTCTCCTCACATTGTTCCGACTCTCCCAGAAAGATGTCATCTTTTCCCTTTTTTTGCACCTCTTCTCGTTAAATCTATGTTCCTCACGTGTAACGACGACAACGGCAACAACCCTTCAGTACCTTTGTTGAACTGAGTCGAGGAGTCTCCGATAGCCTTTCCTTTCCCCTTATCTCTCGCTGCCGGCGATGGATTCACACTCGACATAGGTGTGTCCTCCACGTACGACAATTGATCCAGCACAAGGGTTAACTGGCTCATACTCTTCTTCACCCAATCCATGTCTTTGTCCAACTTGGTTACCTTTTGGTAGAAACCGGCAACTTTCTCGGTGTGACCTAGCGAGGCTCTTTGAAACTCCGCCGTCAACGTATCGATCTTCGCCAAGTGCGTCTCAAACGCGGAGGCTCTTTCTTGAGTGACGATATGGCCCATCACTGTAGCTCTGATACCAATTTGATAAGCCCAAGCTTACCAAAATCGATTGAATAGTGAAAGAAAAGAGAAATTTATACTTTGATATTGATTCTTTGATAATCCCAAAGTTTCTAGGTTTGTGTCTTTAAATACACAAACCTAAGAAGTCTAATTACAAAACTACACCGTTTAATAAGTTGAGCAAAACTGATTCATAGAACTTTCAGTGGAATATAGACTCTGTCTCAACCACACTCTTGTCTCCCGCTTCTGCAGAGCTCTCAGCCACGTTTCCTTCTTCCTCATCACAGTTAGAGGATAAGCCAACTGATAAGGTTTCACTTATCAATGAGTATGGAATATGGAATCACTGTAGAGAGACGTGGGGAGAAGAAGAGAGATTGAGAGAGATAGTTGTTTAATATTGTTTTTGCATAATCGATCAAATTTAGGGTTGTATCTTTAAATATACAACCCTTCTGTCTCTTACAAACGCAGCGTTTTAAGCAATATATAAATACGATATAGAACCCTTGGTGTCAGCCAGAGTCTTCTCAATAGCTGAACCTTCTTCTTGACATTGATCTCTTAGCCACTTCTCTTTGTCCTCTGTTTTCTCTGCATAATAGCAATGGGGTAAGCCAACCTATCACCAACCTATCAGCTATCACCCACAAATTCACCCGAGTATCTCCGTCGCGCTGAGGAGATTCGCGTCGTTTTAGACGAAGTTGGATCCGGTTCTGGATTCAACGGCGATGCAGCGGTCGCCACGAAGCCGAAGAGCAAGCCTAAAGCCGGAGAGGGTGGAGGAGATAGAGGACAAGGAGCAATCGAAGCTTCGAGCTGGGTTAGACTCTGCTATTGTAAGGGAAAAGCCTAATGTTAAGTGGACAGATGTTGCTGGGCTTGAAAGTGCAAACAAGCTTTGCAGGAAGCTGTGATTTTGCCAGTCAGTTTCCACAGTTCTTTACCGGTAATTGTTTATACAGTCGTTTAGATTCGTTTCGTGGATGTATTAGAGAACCTGAGAAGGGTAATCTGATTAGTTCTATTGATTGATTTTGCTTGTTATAGTTAGGAAAGAGACGGCCATGGCGAGCTTTTCTGCTTTACGGGCCTCCTGGAACTGGTAAATCATACTTAGCCAAGGCTGTTGCTACTGAAGCTGATTCTACATTTTTCAGGTAACGTATCCAAGTTTGTTGCAGGAATTCATATGTTCAGCTATTTCTTTAGTATGTTTCGATCATAGCCCCTGTTGCAGTAACTTGTAAGACATGCCAAGGTATCCATATATTATTTTCTTGTGCGGTCTGTGTCTGTCTGTGATATCTTTGCGATGAGATATAGTATTTCACAAGCATGTGCAGCAATAGCTAGAGTTCAAATATCTTGATTAGAGTATTAATACGCGTGGTTTATATTAGGCATACTTGCAGATCATTGTGTTTACTTGCCTTAGACTTTACCTTAAGATAGGTTTTATGCTGATCAATATTTTGTTTTCTGTGTTTATTGTTGGAAACACATTGTAAATTTTTCATTCTATTCTTTTTGCCCCCCAATCATCAGTGTGTCGTCATCAGACTTAGTCTCGAAGTGGATGGGTGAAAGTGAAAAGCTAGTATCGAACCTTTTTGAGATGGCCCGTGAGAGTGCTCCGTCAATCATATTCGTAGATGAGATAGATTTTTATTATGTGGCCAACGTGGAGAATGTTAGAGAAAACAGAGTGAAGACAAAAGACATGGGCTTTACACAAAAGAACGAAGCCCAAATAAAGTCCAAACCGCAAGAAACAGAGCAGAATCATGTCTTTTATTTCGCAGACACAGCTTGCAGTCACGGTTTCAGGAAGCAGCCAAATGAAGAGTGGATCCCAATGCAAAACAGATTTGACATCCTAAGATCAATTGACACGTGTAGTTAGGTTTAGGAGTATCACTCTCTGCATCTTCTATATAAACTCTTCCTCCTTGTGATCGAAGATAAACTCTTCCTCCTTGTAATCGAAGAGGGTAAGACAGAAAAATCAAAAACAAGAGAAAGTTTCAATCTTTCCTTTTCAGTTTACCTCTGTTTTCATTGTATCAGAGCTATGGCTATGGAAATGTATTCTCCTCCTAGCACCACGATTGCTAATTCTGTTACTGTCAAACTCAACTCCAAAAACTACATTCTTTGAAGAACACAGTTTAAATGTTTTCTCTCTGGACAAGGTTTGTTAGGCTTTATCAAAGGCTCAACCACCAAACCTTCTTCGACTATTACTGTCCCAGGTATTGGAGGAAGCTCAGCTGAAGCACCAAATCCAGACTTTAATGGATGGATAAGAACATATCAAGTTATTCGAGGGTGGATTCTCGGGTCTGTTTCTGAAGAAATATTGGGTGATGTTCTGGCGGCTACAACTTCCAAAGAAGCATGGAACATCCTGGAGAACAACTTAAATCGCCCTTCTTCTGCTAGGTTATTTGAGCTCCAAACTCGTCTGCAAAGCACATCAAAAGAAGACAAAGAAATGAGTGAGTATCTTAAAGAAATCAAGGCAATACGTGAACAACTCGCTTCAATAGGTAACCCAGTCAATGAAAAAATGAAGATTTTTGCTGCCTTACATGGTTTAAGTCGTGATACTGGAGCTTCTGCTCACATAACCAACACACATCAAAATCTGCAGGAATCTAGGGCTTATGGTGGAAACGATTCCATAATGGTGGGTGATGGTTACTATCTGTCTATCACTCACACAGGATCCACCAGTTTGCCTAGCACTTCAGGTAATCTTCCTCTTAAAGATGTACTTGTCTGTCCACAAATCACTAAGTCTCTTTTTTTAGTCTCAAAACTCACTAAAGACTATCCTTGCATCTTTCAATTTGATGATGACTCGTTGTGTGTAATTGATAAGGCCACAAGGAAAATACTGACCATGGGAAGAAGCCATGAAGGGCTATATAAGTTGGAGCAGTCACCGTTTCATGCCATGTTCTCTTCTAGACAAAAATCTGCAAATGATGATGTTTGGCATAAGAGACTAGGCCATCCAAATAAAGACATACTCCAACTCTTGTCTCAGTCTAAGTCAATTTGTGTCAATAAAACCTCTAAGTCCATGTGTGAGGCATGCTTGCTCGGGAAAAGCTATCGATTGCCGTTTGCACCTTCCTCCTCTTCATCATCCAGAATGTTAGAGAGAATACACTGTGACTTATGGGGACCTGTACCAGTTATGTCGAGTCAAGGATTCAAGTATTATGCTATCTTTATTGATAATTACACTCACTATTGTTGGTTTTATCCTCTAAAGATGAAGTCAGATTTCTACTCTATTTTTCTGTCATTTCAAGCATTGGAAGAAAATTAGTTTGACTTTAAAATCAGAATATTTCAGTGTGATGGAGGAGGTGAATTCATTAGCTCAAAGTTCCTAACTCACTTACAACAATCTGGCATTCAACAATACATTTCATGCCCTCATACTCCCCAGCAAAATGGGCTGGCTGAACGAAAGCACATACATATAACTGACTTGGGTCTATCTATGATGTTTGATAGTAAAATGCCTCAAAAATTCTGGGTAGAAGCATTTTTTACAGCAAATTATCTGATCAATTTGCTTCCAACCTTAGTTACAAACAACAACTGCAGTCCTCATGAAGCTGCATTTGGTCACAAAACGGATTACACCTCCCTAAGGATCTTTGGATGCGCGTGTTTTCCAGTACTTCGTGACTGTGCTCACTCTAAGTTTGATCCTAAAACTATTCGATGTGTCTTCTTGGGTTACAATGCTCGTTACGGAGGCTACATGTGCCTTCTACCATCAACAGGTAGAATCTATATCAGCAGACATGTCTTGTTCGATGAGAGTAACTTCCCTTTTGCTGCAACACAAATCTTGCCATCTCAGCAGAATCTTACACCTCTTATGAAAAGTTGGATGAATTCCTTGTCACGGTCATCTGAAGTTCCTGAATCACCAAAAACTATTCCCTCAGATCTCCCAATTCAGGTCCAAACCTGCATCACAACTCATCATCATCAGATTTATTCACCGCAGTTTCACATACCTTTATCTTCCACTCTACAACCAGAATGTTCCACCACGGTTGAACAGGTAAGTTCTGAGTGTACGACAGGCATTGAACCTGCTTCTATTGGCAACAGCTTACCTTCTTCAAGTGGGACGAATAATTCTGGTGCTTGTCCTCTGTTTACAACAGCTTCATCAAACACTACCTCTTTAACATCACAACATCCTATAATCACTAGATCTAAATCGGGAATTACAAAACCAAATCCTAGATATGTTCTATACTCTCATCGCATTGCCTTTCCTTAGCCACAAAATGTATCTCACGCTCTGCAACACAAAGGCTGGCGTTCTGCAATGACAGAAGAAATAGAAAATTGTAAAGCAGCTCACACTTGGTCTCTACTTCCTTGTACATCAGACATGCATATACTTGGCAGTAAGAGGATATTTCGAACTAAGCTAAATGCTGATGGATCTCTAGATAAACTGCGTGCCAGACTCGTAGCTCAGGGATACAATCAACAGGAAGGCGTGGACTATCTAGAAACCTATAGTCCTGTAGTCCGAACAACCACAATAAGGTCAGTTTTACACGTTGCTACAACTATGAACTGGAGCATTAAACAAATGGACGTAAAGAACGCTTTCTTACATGGAGAATTAAGTGAAACTGTCTATATGTCTCAACCTCCTGGTTTCATTGATTCGGACAAGCCAGACCATGTGTGTCTCTTGCACAAAGCTCTCTACGGGCTTAAACAGTCTCCTCGAGCCTGGTTCAACAAATTCACAACCTATTTACTTGAGTTTGGCTTCACTTACAGTACTCCTAACCCTTCTCTATTTGTGTATATCAATAAAACAGATGTCATTATGCTGTTACTTTATGTGGACGATATGATTATAACAGGAAACAACTCTGCAACTTTAGCTCGACTGTACTCAGAAATGCAACAACAATTCAGAATGAAGGATATGGGAGAAATGCACTACTTCTTGGGGATTCAAGTCCACTCACACACAATAGGTTTGTTTCTGTCTCAACAAAAATATGCAGAAGACTTGCTTGCTGTAGCTGGCATGAGTGATTGCACATCTTCTCTAACTCCTCTGCCACTGAGACTTGACAAAGTTACCGATCAAGAAAAGTTGTTTGCAGAACCAACCTATTTCAGAAGACTAGCTGGGAAGCTTCAATATCTAACATTAACTAGGCCAGACATTTAGTTTACAGTCAATTATGTCTGCCAAAAGATGCATGCTCCCACTGTCTCCGACTTCACTCTGCTCAGACGCATACTCAGATACATCAAAGGTTCAGTTACTATGGGAATTGGTTTTAACAGACACTCTGATTGTATAATCAGAGCTTACAGCGACAGTGATTGGGGAGGCTGCCACACAACTCGCCAATCAACAGAAGGATTCTGCACCTTCTTTGGGTCCAATCTCATCTCTTGGTCCTCAAAGAAACAGCCAACTATAAGCAAAAGTAGCACTGAGGCAGAATACAGATCTCTTTCTGCAACAGCATCTGAAGTAAAGTGGCTCGGGTCTATACTAAAAGCACTTGGTATACCTCTGCTTCAGACTCCTGAACTGTATTGTGACAATTTGTCAGCAGTACACTTAACAGCAAATCCAACCTTTCATGCCAGAACCAAACATTTTGACATGGACCATCACTATGTTAGAGAACAGGTTGAACAGAGCAGAATCATGTCTCTTATTTCGCAGACACAACTTGCAGTCACGGTTTTAGGAAGCAACCAAATGAAGAGTGGATCCCAATGCAAAACAGATTTGACATCCTAAGATCAATTGACACGTGTAGTTAGGTTTAGGAGTATCACTCTCTGCATCTTCTATATAAACTCTTCCTCCTTGTAATCGAAGAGGGTAAGACAGAAAAATCAAAAACAAGAGAAAGTTTCAATCTTTCCTTTTCAGTTTACCTCTGTTTTCAGAGAAGGCAACGAGAGCGAAGTTTCAAGACGTATCAAAACAGAGCTTCTTGTGCAGATGCAGGTGAAAAGGTTAATAAAAAGAAAGAAACCTTCCTGGAAATGATTTATTAGCAGAAAAATGACGTCAATCTCTCCTTATCGTTCTTTTATGTTAGGGTGTTGGACACAATGATGAGAAAGTCCTTGTGCTGGCAGAAACAAATACACCATATGCTCTTAATCAGGTGAAGCTCATAAGAGTGGATTGATTTGAAGAACTTCCGGATAGCAACATTTGATAGATAGTATTGTGTTGATTGCAGGCTATTCGACGACTTTTTGATAAGCGTATCTATACCCCACTCCCGGATATGAAGGCTCGGCAGCACATGTTCAAAGTATTGAATTGACTTTGCTTCCTTAAAAGTTAATTCCTTTAGGGAGACCCAATCTTTTTTTTTATAAATGATATGGGGGACTGATCCAGGTGCATTTGGGAGATACTCCTCATGATTTGAATGAAGCTGATTTTGAATATTTAGCTCACAAGACAGAGGGATTTCTGGTTCGGATGTGGCAGTTTGTGTAGGTGGCTTTGGCCCCTGAGTTATTAGTTCTAGCTATATAAATAGAAGTCTTTGTTCTGAGTGGTTTCTACTCTGCTGCAGGTCAAGGATGTTCTGTTTGAACCTGTTCGTAAAACTCAAGATGCCATATTCTTTTACAAGGCCCAGATGGTACGTGGATTCCATGTGGCCCTAAAAAACCTGGTGCCAATCAGATTACAATGCAAGATTTAGCAGGAAAAGAGCTCGCTGAAAAGGTAAGTTCCAAAAGTCTGAATTTATTGTCAAACTCATAATCTCCTAGCATGGTTTTGAGGAAATTTCACTTGATGAAGCTGTTTAGTGATGATAGGCTCAAAAGAGCTCATGTTTGCTTTATTTTCATTTCACCAAACAGATTATTCCACCGCCTATCACGAGAACGGATTTCGAGAAGGTATTAGCAAGACAGCGACCGACAGTGAGCAAGTCTGACCTTGAGGTCCATGAGAGATTCACAAAAGGAGTTTGGAGAGGAAGGTTAATGATGGCATTATTGGCATTCTAGTGGCAGGGAAAATCTCGAGTTCCCGGTTATGTATGTACTATGTAGTACTACGAAGAATAAATTGACGCTTGTTTAATGCACGTCATTAAATTTTCTTTTTCTAATTGTGTAAATTACTTCTGACATGATTTTTTCCTGATAGTACAGTCAGTACACATATTTCTGACTTCTCGTTTTGGGCATTTGAATCTTCGTAATATCTTTCAACATCTATTGTTTACAGATGGTACAATAGTAATCTAAACGGCGTCTTTCATGTAACTGAAACATGGTAAGGGAACGAAAAACTTTATGCACAAATCAATTAACCTATAAAAATGATATAATTCTCTATAGTTGTTTGGTCAGCAGCTGGTGGCTTCTAAAATCCAAGAGGTGCATTCTTCTAACAGGTAATACTTCTGGCGTTTTGCTATATCTAAGAAAATCTCCATCCTTTTGCGGAACTCTGACCCAGTCTCCTTGCATCTAAACGATCCAGAACACCCGCATTGCTCTGTCAAATGAGCGGCTTTTACTTGATTGCACCTAATGCACACTAGATCCTGCATGTGGTACATTGTTTCTCTCTCTCTGACCATCTGGAGAAGACTATTCTCCATCTGCTCTCTGTCATAAATCTTCCGACATTGTGGATCTACACAGCACCATTCTTTCTCTGTCAATAGCGCTGGGTCTCTGCATAGATCTAGGTCTCTGTAGGCATCACAATTGCTGCAAGAAGAAGCATGAATACGATCAAAACTTGGTATTTATGTTTCAGCTGTCTTACAACTGCGAAATAGTGAAGTAATTTAAACACAAGAGGCATTGTTTTTGGGAGTTAAAATAATATAACTACTCCTATTGTCTAGAATTTGGGGATCTAAGGTGCTTTTATTTTCTTTTAGTGTTGCAAACAGATCACACTTTTTGCTAAAATGACTCCCAAGTTAGATACTGTTGTGCAGATTCGATGTGATGATATCAAGGGTGTGCTAAGATATCTCTAAAACAGGGGATAGGCAAAGATATTAGTTTGTCGCGAAAAGAAAACTCTATTTCGGAAACTATTCATCTAATCACTTGATGTGGCAAATCACAATGCATATTTGAAACACGAAAACTGAGCATTTCTTTCGGTCAAATAATACCTGCAAGCCACATTAGGTAAAGTGAAGGAGGGCCCAGGATCAAGAAATTCGGCTTCAGCAGCACATTCTTTTACGTTAATGTACTTCAACAGATTCTTTCTCATCACCTACAAAGAAGAGGATTACATCAGCAAAATTGTAGGTCTAGAAGAACAAAAATGAGAGGATAATAGCCAGAACTTATCTTCAACGATACCCATTTCTGTTGGTAAACAAAAATGGAATGATATATGAAGTCAGTACCAAAAAGGTTTTCAAACCATAAAGGTAAACGATACTTCACTAAAAAAACTTCTATTGATGATTAACCTATAGATAAACTATGAATACTCAATATGGCTACTACCAAATTGAACCAGTATTAGGTAAAAATGAAAAGGGATGGGTGAAATATTTACTAGAACATCTTGCTGGACGTTTTGGTCTAGCACCAGAACAGCACAGATAATCTGTATAAATTCTAATGTATAGTCTCCTTTGGGAGCTTGACCAGAAATCCGAGATGCATCTGAAACATTTATCTCCTTGCTGTGTAACTTGAGATCACCAACCTCTTTAACAAGCATATTTATGAAGTTGGATCGAATCTGCATAAAAGAAAACTAATAAATAAAGAGACCATCATTTGATGACTGAATTAAGCGAACTGGCCTTAAGAATACCTGTTCTCTTAGATATTCGACCATCTGTGCCTCTAAACTCTCTGAACTGCCTTTTTTTTTCTCTAATGCAAATTTCCAGGGGTCAAATATAAACTTGGCAATGATTATGATGAAGTCCCTCTAGCAAGATAGATGAAATCCATCAGTGTCCAAGTTCGTTCTACTAAATGAACCTTGGTTTGAGTGAGAATTCTGTCTACTAACCTGAATATACTCAGGTAAGAACCGCGCAACACACCACTTTGGTTCAATAGTCACTTCGTCAGGTGAAACTTCATCATCGGTAGCTCGTATACCAGCGTAGTTATACTAAAATGTTAAAGATAAGATATACCTCAATGAGAGGGAAAAAATTAAGAAATGGCAAGATCAAGAAGCCTGATTAATAAAGAAAGACGGGATCTTAGTAGAGGTCATAGCAACTTGGACAGTACTTGTTTACCACCCACGTGAAAAGAAATTATTTATCAGTTGTAATTCCTTGACCCATTCTGGTTTTACTGGAATATAACATACTTAGGTCCCATAGATTGTCGCATTTTCATTTCCTCTCTTTAAGGCTTAATTTGGAGAGCTCATCGGTTTAAGATTCTAAATACAAAAGAGATGTATAAGATAAAAACTCCAACCTGGTCCATGAAAAGAAGCGAGTGCCAGTAGTGAACTGGCTCGAGCAAAATCCACTCAAAGATATCGCTGTCAGCAGCAAAGCACAAAAATCAAGGCAGCAAATGAGTCTAGGCCATGAGAAATCATAGACATATACTAGGCAATGAAGAACCCAACCTATTCACCACCGCTGTGAGCAAGCTTTCACAATAGGCCTTAGCAGCAGATAAATCAAATTTCCCTGTGTCGATAACGACCTTTGAGAAGTCTGCATATATAATTATAGCACCTAATCTCCGCAAATCAGTCAATAGCAGCGCAAACATCTTTTGCATGACCTATATATTGATGAAAACTTCAAAATGTCAAACCAGTTAAGAATTTTGAAAGCAATAAAACTGGAAGTTCTCAAGATCTAAAGGTGCCTTGAGAATTATAGGCATGACATGCATAATTCAGCAATGAGATATAATATGTAAGCCACAGATACATAAATCAATGGATTGAGAAAGATTCAGATAGAGAAGAAACAGGGAATTAATATAAAATCTGCTCACTATACCTACTAATCAGCATTAAGTATCAGATAAAAAGCGAGAACAAAAGGCATTAAATATTTTTTACCTTATGAAGCATAAGATGAAGAGCTGGGTCATGGAGCTTCGAGGAAGGGCTACAATATGAATATACAGATTAGTATATTATGAGTCAAGAATAAAGTGAATATGTAGCAAAATGTGACATAATCATACCTACAGAGCCACCAAGACAAACGTTGCAAAATGGAATCAGCATATACATTGTCAGATTTACGCACATCCGCTAAGCAACTCTGCATCAATTGTTTTAGGACACGAAATGCTTGAGCACATGCTGTGGTCTCATCAAAACTGGTGTTATCGTCTAAATTATTTCCTCTGGGATTTACATCCTGTTCAAATCCCAAAAAAACGCCTCCTTCCATTTCATTCACCAGGTTGCTTTTCAAAAGGGCATTAACAGCCAAGTTATGGATCTGCACAATGCATGTTTATTAGAAAGAAAAGAAAACAAAAAAACAAAAAAAAACAAAAAAGCACGAAAGTTAGGGAAAAGAAGGTTTATGACCTTCAACTCCACAGACACTTTTCTATACGCTCCAGGGAATACCAAACTTGTCTGTTGCACCTGTGTCAAAGAAAAGCAGTACAGTTTATAACCTTGATAGTTCTGCCAAAAAAAAATGTTGGAGGTGGACAAAGATAATAAGATAGTCCATAGGTGATAAAAAGAAAGATCATGAGAATGTCCACAGAAACCAAAAGGAAAGAACAAAAACCATTTGATGACATACCTCATCAGCAAAGTATGCCTCTCCATTGTTTATACCTCCAAGGTCTGGAGCACCATTATCTGACATCCAAAGGACCTGTTATACAAATCAAGATTCAGTGATTCGGAAAAACTGCTCTTCTCTATACAAATACACAATAGACAAAACATATCAAGAACATAAACACAAACAGTAGAACTATTAAAATACTTGAAACTTGAAGGTAAGACAGAAACTCGAAGAAAGAACCTGTTTCTGGTCACGAAGAGCCCTAGACATGAAGACATCTATTGTATATGTTAACCAATCAAGTCCAAAATTCCCAAGAGGCACCTGGTCAGTTGTAGGAAATGTCAATAAATGCAGAAAAACATTAATATGAGGAACTATATTTCAACTTAAGAAACATAACCTACATGAGCGTATCTTGACTGGGCAATCCTCCGATCCAACCACTGAAATGCTGCAGCACAGCGGAACATTGCTATTTTTGCTGCTGGACGTTGCCAGGAGACAGGCTATGCATTACAACCACACCCACACATATATATAGTTATTATTTGATCAAATAAACATCTATCATGACAGAAAAGGAGAAGTTGCCAAGTAATTTTTAGTCAGGAACCTGATAAATATTGTCATCGCCGTTAAAGGGAATCCTCACACAGGGGAAATCGTCAAGGGCCTTAATAGCTTCCTTCATGGAGTTAAAGTCTGGGCATTCGATGACAGTAACTGTTGGTCCACAATTTTCTTCTCTGCAAGAAAAAGAAACAATGGGAAAAGTCACATCAGAGTGGGGACTTGACATGACCTTTCAAGAAAACTCCAAAATCTAAGCAATCAATTTTTTCTTTTTTTTCTTTTCTTTTTTTGACAATTAACTTATAGATTTTATCTAATTTAGAAGTAAATTCGTTCACGCAGGAAAAAAATAAATAGGAAACACTCTCGCATTCAACATATTAAGGAAACATTAAACAGGCTGCACTACTATAATCAAGAAATGAGTTACCTGTATTCACTTATTGCTTTTTGTATAATCTTCTTGGCAGCTTCGGGATGGTCAACATAGTCCACCTGAATATCAGTATTCACAAAAGCTTAAAAAGGACTGTTATTCCAAGTGTTGCATGTGATTAATTTAGAGCATACCTGAAAAAGGATACCATCCAATGACAATGACTCAACTGACATTTCTTGGCAACTATCTCTAAACTGTCTCTCTAGGGCAGATGGTAGTAATTCCTTGCCAATATAAGGATCAACTACCACGGCAGACAGAAGCTTTGATGCCTGACGATATAAAACATATATAGCACGCCCTGTTGAGGTGCTGCGTGAAAGTAAACCATGAGATAAGATTTCCTAGAATTGAGAAATGGAATCAAATAACATGTCAAAAGAAGGAAAAAAAATTGTTCAAACTGTAAAGGGTATTAATTTGAGAAAGTGACAGAAATCAAATATGATTATTTGAATAATATGACCACAAACGCAGACACGTGAAAACTCAACATTATGACTAAAAATGTCTAACAGAAATTAATAATCAAAATCTTCTTTCAACTTAAAGTGCATGATGTAAAACTCGTTTTCATCAAAAAAGGGGTAGTCGTGTAACGTAAGAAAATGGAGCTTTACCTGTTATACAAGTAAATAAGTGGAATAGAACGCTCCAAGTAGTGACATTCAGTTGTCGTCTTCATATGAAGTTCACCAACTTCCCATCCATCTTGGATGTTACGGTGCTTGGCTATTTTATCAATTTTGCATACACATCCAATCTGACATATAGCACTGAACTCCAGAGGCACCTTAGTTTCATATATGCCCTGCAAAGTCAAATATAAAATAGGAAGCATGAATCTGGCAATCCCTTAATGAAAAACGAAGTTCAAACTATGCATGATAATTAAGAAGTCTGCGTGGTGAACATCTGGCTAAGTGTCTTACTAAGTATTAGAACAAAATTACAGTTTCCACCAAGCTGACAAGTCGTTGGGTTACATTGTCATTTTATTCAAATAACAAAAAATAACAGTACGGCACATGCACACACATAACTGAGGTAAATATAGATACCCTTCGCTTATGAACTTCTTTTCCAGAGTTAAGCTTAACAGCGGAGAACTTAAAGCAGAAAAATTAATACTCCCAGACACCACGTACAACATGTCTATTCACCAAAATAAATTGGTACCAGTATCACAGAATTATTAGTTGGCCAAATTAATAGAAGTTATTGAATACTTAAGGCATATGATAGAAATTTTCAGTAAATGGTTGGACTTCTGATGGCACTTTATTTAATATTGTTTAAAATCTCACCTCAATTTCAGGATTTGCAAGAAGAGCTGCTAGCTTTTTGCTATCTTCTTTATATTTATTCTCTAGAATCTTAACCTGCAAAGAAATAAAGAAAATTATAACTAATGAGATGGAATACAAGGGCAAGATGTATAGTGGTTAAAAGACATGCCTCGATCAAATTATAACAAGGCCTTCCATGAGGAAGAATCTTGTTGACACACTTCCCCGGGAAATCAGGTACAGAAGCTTTGGAATTAATGTAAAACACCCTAGGGACTGTCAATGGGATCTTAACCATCAATCCTTCCACAACCACCCAAGCGATAAATTGTCCACTCTGTGGACTTGGAACCAGCTGAATTATCTGAAAAAAGTCCAACAGACAACATTATTTAGTTGCAAAGGATTACCCAAATATATATAACTATAATGGTGTTGCCATGCGCACCTGCCAATGTGAATTAGTCAAAGCTTCTTCAGGCCTTCGAAAGTATGAGCCCACACCTCCTCTTCCCTGGCCGACTTTTTTATTTATCTCGGGAAAATCAATATGGTTTGAAGATCTTGGATCACCCAACCTACAAAAAGAAGTAATACAGTCAACAAAGTTCAGATATATTAAAAGAAATGATGTTTTTTCTGACCTGCAGTTTGTTCCAAATCAAAACCATCTTGTTGTGAGATAAACTTCAGGCAAGTATATACCATTATGAACAACTACCTTCGCTTTTTCTTCTTCTCTAGATTTACTTTCCATTTTCTCTTTTTCAGTTCAAGCCATCCTTGGTAATTAACGCTCTTGTCAATGTTCTGAATTGAGATATCATGGAACTCTGGAACCCAGATCTCTTGCTGCACATCCTCAGACTGCTTTTTATTGGCTTCATAAGAACGTGCAATTGGCTTTGGCACTTTCATGGAAGGCCTGTTTTCTTTGCAAAAATCCTCAATATCTTCCACAATATCTTTAGTCACCGGATTATTTATACCCATCACACCATCTTTGTTTGCTGAGCTGAACATATCATCTAATTTTCTCTGTCGGAATTTTTCCTCTTTCTCACGGACCTTTTTATGGAGCCAATCAGGGTGAAGAACCCTAGGCACGGGATTTGTCACCTACAGAGGTCATATAAGTCGTTAGATATTTGGAAAAAAGAACATTAAGCAAAAAAAAAAAGGTGAGAATAGTATCAATTAACCTTCTGCATTGCAGCAGGAATGGTAATAACTTTTTGGATAGCTGAACTAAGGCGCTGCTTGTAATACGACCAGTCAATAATTAAACGAATTCCAACATCTGATGATGTCTTGCACCATTTTCGCAGATAAAACTTCATAATTTCTGCATATTTTAAAGATAGCCATCACATTAAACACCAAAATTGCAAGGATACATAATCACACCAAATAATAGAACGTATACCAGGATTCGGTGTTTCAAATATGGCAACAGGAATAGCCCGTTCGCTTACAGGAGTCCCCTGATCATGACAAAATTGTAAAGTCGTCAGACTAAAAAGATTATACAGGCAGTGTGAATGACACTACTAGTAGAGCATTAAAAGTAAGCAAATACGTTTGAGATGTAAGCAACTTTCTTGGAGGCAGATTGCATGTGTAACAACATTCTTGACTCAGAGAATATGTAATATCAACAGTGTTCCTTATTTAAAAGTTCTAACCATACATATCCACGAATGTATTACTTGTACTAACAGAATTATCAGAAAAGATGGAAGAAGATTTAAGAATCAGTCATGAAACCTAACAATTTGATTTTCCATGACCTTTGAAGTAACCAATTTTTATACTCCTCTGAGTAGATGTTGAAGGAGCACAAAAAATTCAAGAAATTTCACGTTGGACAGATTTGTACCTTTGGTTCACAAGCAACGATGTATTGGCAACGCAGTCCTTTATCTTTGACCATTGTTTCACCAAGAAATTCAGCTAGGCGATTTGCTGTGGTCACTGAACATGATTTTTGCTCACCATAATCTGCTAGCGATTTGCTCATTGTGCTTGATTCTGATATATAATCTAGCAGTTCACTATCAGCAATTTCTTTTCCTTGATTCTGGAGAAAATGAGAATGGAAACCAATGAGCAAAATGACCCCACAGCAAATAAGAGAATTAGCAACAAAAAAGTCTTCCAGCTCAGTAAAATATATAATCAACTACAAAGGAACAGGAGACAAGATATTTCACATACGTCAAGAAGATCAAGCCACCGATTTGCAACAGCTGCAACAGCAGAATAACACTCTTCAAGTGTTGATCCATGTAGAAATTTGTCAAAAAGCTCGGCCTATACGGAAAGGGAAGAAAAAGACAATATGATTTCTTTCAGCTCCGGACAGCTACATAAAGTGTAAATATATAAAAAACTAAGCTGACCTCTAATTTTCAGGACAGTACACATATATATTTATCAAGTAAAACTCTGCCGATTTTCTTGGGATGCTTGTGTCTACCAAATCGTGAACGTCTTACTACATTACGCAGCCGATAAACACAAGAATCTAATAAGTAGTATGGCGATTTTTTAACAATATATATGTGTAATTTCCGTTATAGAACCTAGACTTTTTTTATTCACTTCTTTCTTTTATGGACAATGAAGCTAGAAAATGAGCTCTTGGTACTTGCTAAATGGTAACCTGGACAAGCAAGCTAGAACCAGTGGAATTTTCCCTAACAGAGAGTTATTTTGGCAAAGACGTCAGAATTAGAACCTTAAAACTGTTACTAGAAAGATTACTAGTACAAAAGGGCCAGCCGAAAAAACTTAGCTGTGTTAAACAAAATAACAGATCAAGCAACAATTTGATGAATCATTACAACACAAAAGAATTTTAGAATACCTGGAAAACTTTAATGAGTTTCAGCTCTCCTCTACGCTTGATCTCAAACCCTTTAAGTTCTGCTAAGGTTCCGTCATGATTGAAAACAGCATAACGCTTCTTAATTAAAATTCCTTCTTCTTTTGATGCAGGAATAATCATTGCCTGAATCGAGGTGATTAGAAAAATGTTTTGTGCAGCAAACAGAGAGCACACATGTCAAATATTCATAACATTTAAGCATTACCTTGTAGGGTCCATCCACTTCAAATTCGATTGAGCATTCACTGTGTGACTTATATGTCTTGCGTAAAGGATCAACAAGAGTCTGTTCCAAAACCAAAAAAGGAAAATAAAAACTGAATACAAGGCAAAATGATTTCAGAACATCGAAAGGGTTTGTTACATCATCTGCTTATATAAGACTGAACACAGCAAGTAAGGGATAGCTCGGCATACCTGATATTGATCATTTGTATTATTCTTTGCCACATCGACATTAAGCATTACACATGGATAAGAGATCGTGAGTTTCTTCATGTCTCTGCAAACCATTGATCGTTTATTTAACATCTTGACAACCACAAGAAAATGTAACCCCCCCTTAAAGAGTAATGGAAAAAAAAACTATTCCAAAACATCTATAAGTGACATATTCCTATTTAATAATATAAAAAAATAGAGCATGGAAGTTCCTAGCATGGAGATTGCAAAATCTTACATCGTTTTAAAAGTAAAGTTCTCAGGAAAAGATCCAGGGAGACAACACCATATACCATCTGTATCCAACTCAAGTGGTTTCCCAATTCGTTCAATAAGCAAACGAGCATTCTGAATGATTTTGGCTCCAGTATAGGTAACTACACCAGCCATTTCCATGGAATACCATCTTGCACCCCTGAAATTGGTTTCAGGTAAAGCTTTGGATCAACCTAATGAAACAGATGATGATAGTGTCAACAAATTTTAGGCTCCTTGCAAGAGATCAGAGAGCTAACTTGCGCATGACATATCCATAGAAGGAATTAAGTATACACTTATGAGCTAGCTGCAAGGAATCGTAAACCACTACCATGTCCTGTTCCAAATTATAATGCCAATAAGCATCTACATGAAACTCCGGAGATCATATAAATGATGAGCAAGTATATACAATATTATACCTGTGCTTCCTGGATCTTGATTGAATTACCACTTGCCTTGGCCTCTGACAACTTTCCCTTCCAGACCTTGTTAAGTGTTTTGTATTCATACCTCCTATCTCGAAAGCTTTAATTACATACAAATACCACCAAATAAAACAATAGTGGGAAAGTAATTAGAAGTTGGCTAAAATTTTCACATGATCAGTCATATATTTTAACCCAAGAGACTGCTATTCAAACGACTAAACGTCCAAACCGAATATCAATCAAAAACAGGATTGGAATAACAAAAAAAGCCATGTACCTCCGGACAGTGTCTACGTAAAACGGGTTTTCTCTCATGCATATTCCAGCCTCACGAACTTCAGTGATTGGCTTGTCAAGTACTCTTTTATATGCCTGCCAAAAGCAGAATGACTTGCCACTATACAAAGACACTGAGGGAAAATATTACCATGCGTGAGAGAGAGAACAAGAAAGAATACCTTTTGACAGTATTTTTTTAGTCTTTCTTTTAGCTTAGATTGTTGTTCCACCTTTGGCAGATCAAGGAATGATTTTGAAGACTGAATATTTGCACCAGCATCAACGAATTCAGACTCAATCTGCTTCTTTATATGATAATAATCACTGCCAAAGCATTTGAAACGCATGTTAAAAACTTAAGACTGGACGAACAAAGTTTAAATCCATAGTTAGCTGAAATGATGTGTAAGTTAAACCTTTTCTTTCCCATGAATGTCACCCCACGCCAAACCCATTCAAGTTTTCTAAGACAAGTCTTTCCTGGGCGGTTAAAATCACATGCAGTGCAAACCTCATCCGTAACAATCGATGGTGGCTAGAATATAGAGGAAATATTGATTAACATAATCCTTTCAGGGGTTCATAGTTTTAAAAGAGAAGGTTGTGGTTATTTTACATATGGAAATACACAATAAGCTGATGTTTGGTAGATAATTATTTACAAATAAATGTTACGACATATAATAACCAATGTCTGTTAAAAACATGCGAACAGAGATTAGATGTACCTGAAGCCTGTTTGTTAAGATGATATTTGGATACATTGCTGCGACATCAAGGTGATAAATAAGAGGCCCCTCCTCACGTATAGGGTCATCACGTAACTTCTCGAGCTGCAAAATTAATACATTGCCAAACCACAACAGAACTCAGCCTTCATGCCGAACAGGTAACACAAAGGAAAATAAATTATAAAGAATATCAAATTTTATGTTCTGCTTTGTGATATCTAAGCATGCAGATGCCTAGTTGGTGCCAAGTACTGTACATATAGAATACTTAATGGACTGATCCTTCTAGACGATCAAACAGTAGTGTATGGACTTACAATGTTCTATCCTCAAGCCCTACTGGGATTAATGAGAGAATTTTCATAGCTACAAGCATAGCATGTATGAGAGTGTATAGGGAAACTCTCCCAGAATGAATTGTGTAAGTAGTGTCAGCCATTGAAAAAGACAAGAGAAACAACATGGTGGCAAAAACCAAAGGAATAAGAACTAAATCAATATTTCTAATTCGGAAGAGGAATTCATTACCTTTTCCTTTATTTTGTCCTTCACTTCATCATAATTGGAAATTGAATCCATTCTCATTTTCCCTTCTACAGTGATAGCATATTCCAGATCCCGACCAAGGTTATTGATCAGTTGCTGGTGATCAAAACGTAAAATATAAAGTAGGCGCATAAATTAGCTATAATACAATCATGCGCACAAGGTAGGCAGCATTTTGCTTCAGGCATCCATTACAGACTACAGATGTTTCACTACAAGAGGCCCCACTTCAGATGAGATAACATAAGAAAAAGTAACATTTGAATAGAAACTCTATCAGAAAAACGTAATGCTCTGCAAACATTAAAACAAATCAACTAACATCATATTTTAGAATAAATTTTAAGTAAATAACTTGCCTGGTATGCCGATGAATCAAGTTTAAAGCTGGTTGGAATGTCAGATCTGAAAACACCACTTTCAAGGCATTCTACATGGCCACCAATATATGTCTCACTTTCAAGAAGGTGATTTTGGTAGAACTTCTCAGGGTCAGCTTGATTTTTATTGGGACATACAACATTTGCCTTGTAGGCCTGTGCTGACAACGGAAGATTTCTAATTAATAGTTAGTGTTACACAGTAAAGATTGCTGTAGACATTGTCGTAGATGGGAATTCACCTCAACCATGAGAAGCATTTCACAAAGGGTGCCACTCCCTTTGCGTAAAACCTCATCAGGGACCATCGGAATGATAGTCGCGAGAGAAAATATGAACGGATTGACATATGTCATGTAAAGGTAATAAGTTGCCACAGCATCGGAGACAGAGTAGGAGGCCATAGTCTGCAAGATGATTCTCAACATAGGACAGAAATAAGATAAAAGCACCTGATACAAAACAAATCTTGCAAGCACTACAGTGTAGACTAGAAAATCCACAGTTAAGACCCCATTAATTATTTGACATCAATGTCCGCTTCTAATTTTGTGTACTGATAAGACACTGAATTAAACATGAGCAGGACAACATTTATAAAACCCATAAAGAGGAAAATAGTTGATTACTTGATCAATTATCATCAACAGTTTCTTACTGTAGCCCACTCTTGTATCAAATAAGCAGCTCCAATTATTTAAAAGCTTATGTTTTGCAGAAATAGCAGGCTTAACTTCTAGACAATACCTGTGGCTTTTCCATCGCAAACCGAACCATGTCCTCTGGGTTTACTTCCAGTGGATCATAACCTAGTTTTGCCTTTGTAACAGCCTGGCATTTATTAAGAGGCAAGCATAACTCAAAATTATAATATGAATTTCTTAACAAATGGAAGATATGACCACAAAAGATCAATAATCGCTAAGAGAAAAGTAAAGAAGTAAAATGAACCTTCAGACCATGGCTTCCCTGAGGAAGGTAGCTATCACGTTTCACCCAAGCAAAACAATCCAAATGGCAAACAAATTTAGCTCGACATTCACCTTGATTAAGATCACATCGAAATCCCAGTTCCTACACCATGAGGATAAAAAAATACACACCAGCCAATTGTAGAATTGCAGTTGACAATTATGTTTCAATTGAACATAACAGGAAAGATAGGAAAGGACGAGTAAGATGCAGAAAAATATACTTATATACACAAATAAATAAATAAATAAAGAAGAAGCAAGGAAGTGAAGTAATGGAAATTTCAGAAGTGGGAATGGAACCTAGTAGCCCTGGGCATAACAGTAAACGGGACGGGAAATCACGGTACAGGTCGGGAACGGTTAGTTTGGGAAATTATATTTACTTCCAAACAACTCCCGTTACACAAAAATAATATGTTGAAGTACGCATCATTGTGCAAAATAACAATAAACATTTTAGCAAGCACTCAAGCGGCTTTTTTTTCTACTTTATGAAGAGGCACACCCACAAGTCTGCAATATAATGGCGGCGAAGAAATCACAGACTTTTCATACCAGAGTTTCCAACCAATTTATATATATATAAGACAGATAATAACTACACAAAACCACAAGAAGGAAACTTTTGCGTACCTCATTCATTTTGATCCCATGATGTGTTGCTCTCCGTTCTATGAATGGCCAGTCGAAAAAGTCACCGTTGTATGTAACATAAATGCCGGGTTTCAACTCTTGCATATGTGAAAACCATTTTTGGATGAGTTCAACCTACAAGACAAACCCAAAAATATAAATTCCACCTAAGAATGTCAATGTTTCTGATATAATATTCAAATCAGGAGCTAAATTACTTTACCTCACTTTTAACATTAGTGACTTTGAAATACCCTTCAAATTCTGGTTTGGGTGTATATTCCAGATCTTCTACATCTTCGCCAACACACTGAATTTATTGTAAAAATACTACGTTTATAATAAAAAAAGATGGCAGTGGTCTAAATTTTAAGGGAAAGAATAGAGCTGAGATATCAACCAGAAGTGACATGCAATGACATTTATTTAACAAATTAGAAATCATGATTTATAATCTTATAGCATAATGTTAAACTAGTCCAATAATAGTCCTAAAGTCACATTATACAAAATCAACGAAACACGTGGAACAATTTCATATGGATCATTTCCAATTTCTCATGGATTGGTGCAATTAACTATCGAAAAAACACTCAATCTTGATAATTTTTCCCCTACTGATTTGCTCGATCTAATCTAAAAAGTGATAAAGCACAGCTACATAGTAGCTTCTTTTCATTAGTGTTTTAAAACCATCCCTATCCATGATGTAAGATACCATCATCATGATATCAAATCTCATACAGACAAATGTATACAGCAGTTACCTCTCTGTTAATAATAAGAAAACCTTGCTCGTCGACCATGTAGGATATCATCATAATTTGATCATATTCAGCATCTGGAAACTTCAAAGGAAGCTTTGTTGTCTCTATATCGAATGCACAAACACGGACTTCTGCGCGTTGAAGAAGATCTGTCCTCTTCTCCAACATGATATCAGCGCTAGAAATACTGACGTTGTACCATTGCCCACTCCGCACATCTGGACATCAAGAAAATATTTCAAATCAATTGGAAAATCTGGAGGACTAAACACAAATTTTGGTTTAATTAAACAGGTTACCATTATCAATTGCAAATCGAACGTGATAAGGAACATCATACTCGCGGAGGTCCACAATAGAGTCTAAGCAATCTTGATGACGTTGTTCCCTGCGTTTCAAGAATTTTACAAATGAAGAAAAAATGATCAGGGTATCTGATACACCTGGAAATAAATTTATAAAGTAACTAAGTAAAATCTGAGTTAAGGATGTAAATTTAAAAAACCAGCAAAATTCTTATGAGTTCTTTTAGAAGAAAAAAATACATTGTCTTACCGTTTTCCAGCCAATATAGATTCGTATGCTTCAAGGGCATTAAATTTTGCCTGGTTTCGTTCGACAATATGCAGCAGATCCCTCTTGACTTCCATCAATTGTTGCACAGTATCAAAAGATACTTTTAGGTATTTTCTTTGCAGGCCAGATAGATGATTTTTCTACTCACGAACATAAGATAAAGAAAGTCAAATTGGTATAAAACAGAAAAACTAGAAAGACACCCTAGGCGAAGTGGCGACTAAAATGGTACTGAAACCTTCATACCTTGTATACTATTTCCTAAAATGACGACCATTAAACACTTCAGAAAACTAACTCTAGCATTTACTGAAACATAGGATGTTGCATACTGTAGATGCAAAATCACTTCTGGACTTACTACTATAGGTGCTCATTTCAGGTTACTAGAAGAGGATGATAACTAAAGGTTGTAATGTATGTATTCGATATGATCCCAATAAATAAATAAACAACAGCATTAATCAACTGGTAGAAGCCACTAGTCAACTAAATCACACAATGAGGAAGTCAGACTTAAACTTAATACAAAGGTATGCTTTGCTGACTTACAAGATCAAGATCCTCCTTTTCAACAATCTCGATATCAGCAACTTGTCTTTCATATCGGCGTCTCAAATAGGCTTCAACTTCCAATTCCATTTTGTCCTGTAAATTGGTAACAGAGTTTTATTGACATATAGGGTGAGATTACATTAGTAACTCAAGGAGCATTCATATGATGTACAGAGAGAAAGTATCATACTTTTGTGGCTGCATAGAAGTAAGGGCGGAACTTGTACTTTGTCTTGAAAGAAGATCCGTCCTGGAAAAGTCCACTCAACTCAGTTCACATTTAGAAAAATGCAAAAAAAAATATAATTGTTTATCAACTTATAAGAAGCTGACACAGTAATGCCAGAATATAGCAGCTCACCTGAGTAACAAAGTACAGATCCACACAACTATAGATTTTCCCAGTATCGCGATCTTCCCAAGATGACTGCAAAACCGTGATAGAATAACCAATCAGTCACTTCTAGTACTTCTAAATCGAAGGCTAAAGTTTGTTTTCAAAGAACCAAGGAAGTCACCAAATTAATTTTGACAAATTACCACACCGAACCCATGTTTCTTTTGCTGATAATCGTTACAGCAATAATAATGGAGGTAACCCAGGTGAGCGTTATAATAGTTCTCCCACTTTTTGCATCTCTGCCACTTTGGTATCTCTAGAATCCTAAACTCTCTCACTTACAGAGTTCACTAGATGGCTCACTCGCCAATACCTCTTTTCAATTAACAGAAAATCACATATAATCGAGTCGAAACCTACTCAAATGTTCTCAACTACAATAGTGGGTCCAAATTAGAGTGCCATTATCGTAAAACTTACTGATGCGAATGTAAGTAGCCACCCAAGGCGCGTTTCTCCTTCAGAGAAAATCCCAAATCCGAGTTTAGATTCGAGTTCATCTTCCGCAGTGTTCACTACTTTCGGCTTCTTCGACCACCGCGAAGAGTCCTTTCGATCTCGTCTTCGATAATCTCCGCTCATTTTAGCCGAGCGAACGGCAATTATAAATTAAGCAAGACAAAGAGACTCCTATATAAAAGCTTTAATTCCTGGAGAAGCTTCGAAGGAGAAATCTATTCTGAGGAGAAATTAGGGTCAGCAAAAGACTTTACTGGTAGGGCTTCGTCGATGCCGGAGAAGAGTGAAGACTGTATAGCTTTATTAATTTTCCCGCGCTTGGAACTTTTTTAAAATTACTAAAAAGCCCTTCACTTTTGGAATCTAGCCGGCAATTGACAGGCCCAGTTCTTTACTAGCTGAACTATAAACGGGCCAGGGTGGGTCATAAAGGCCTTTATTAACAATCGGTTGATAACCTGAACGATTTGATTTTCGACCAATTGCCAGGTTATTTTTGTTCAACTAATAACCGGTATTGTCTAATTAACTAATTTAGCCGGTTAGGTGGTGGTAGGTGAGAGATTTTGACCACACAAACGAACTACCAAAAAGACTCGTAGTATCTCCTTTCTTCACGATTCTCTTTGAAGTTCCAGTTTTAGAAGCCATTGTTCAATCATGAAAGCTGCATCACCTTCTTCTCCATACAATCTGAAGTCAATTTTGGGAGCTAGCCAGCCCGCCACGGCGACTGCGAGGATGGCGCAATCGACTCGTTCTGAATGGCAAAGCTCTTGTGCTATTCTATCAAGCAACGTTATTGCTCAGGCGTATGCTGGTTCATCATCGGTGCCTGCAGTTTCCGGTGGACTTGATCATCTGGACTCCGTCAATGGTCATAACAGCACCGACGCACGAATGAATCTAGTTCCGATTGAGAAATCTGACACCAGTCTGTTAGTTCCGCAGAGTCGTCATCATCAACAGAAGCCTCTCAGCATCACGGATCTCTCACCAGCTCCGATGCACGGATCTAGTCTACGAGTCGCGTATCAAGGAGTTCCCGGCGCTTACTCTGAAGCAGCTGCCGGTAAAGCTTATCCTAATTGTCAAGCTATACCTTGCGATCAATTCGAGGTAGCGTTTCAAGCGGTGGAGCTTTGGATCTCAGATCGTGCTGTTTTACCAATCGAGAATTCTCTCGGCGGTTCCATTCACCGTAATTACGATCTTCTCCTCCGTCATCGTCTTCACATAGTCGGTGAAGTTCAACTCCCAGTTCACCACTGTCTATTAGCTCTTCCCGGCGTTCGCAAAGAGTTTCTCACGCGCGTGATCTCACATCCTCAAGGTCTTGCTCAATGCGAACACACACTTACAAAACTCGGACTCAACGTCGCACGTGAAGCCGTCGACGACACCGCAGGAGCCGCTCAGTTCATCGCCGCTAATAACCTCCGTGACACAGCCGCAATCGCAAGCGCACGCGCCGCAGAAATCTACGGATTAGAGATTTTAGAAAACGGAATCCAAGACGACGCGAGTAACGTGACGCGCTTCGTGATGTTGGCGCGTGAACCAATTATACCGAGAACAGATCGACCATTTAAAACAAGCATCGTCTTCGCTCACGATAAAGGCACGAGCCTCCTTTTCAAAGTACTCTCTGCTTTCGCATTCAGAGACATCAGTTTAACGAAGATTGAATCAAGGCCAAATCATAACCGTCCGATGAGACTCGTCGATGATGCAAACATTGGAACAGCTAAGCATTTTGAGTACATGTTTTACGTCGACTTTGAAGCTTCTATGGCGGAGACGCGTGCTCAGAACGCGCTTGCGGAAGTTCAAGAGTTTACGTCCTTCTTACGTGTGTTGGGAAGTTATCCAACGGATATGACTCCTTGGTCACCATCATCGTCATCAACATCATGTACTACTTCTTCATCCTAATAACACATATACAGTACAAATGAATATGAAAATTTGGAAAAGAATCATAGTTTTTTTTATCTTTTGTGATCAACATTCTGTTTGATGTTTACATATCTTGAAAACATATGTGAAGTATCTTACTTAATAACTTTTACGTACTTTAGAAGTATCCCTAGTCTAAAACTGATGAGTTCTATATATAATCCATAATTTAGCTCTAATTTAACGTGAAAAACATACAAGAAAATAATAGTTTATGGAGAGGTCGATAAAGATGGTGGGTTGGTGAGAAGATGATTAGGATTACGTCATGTTGATGAAAGGATGATACTGCCATAACCAATTTGCAACACTGAGCTTGAACTCCATAGCCAAGAAAATTGATTGTAAGAACAGGAAGTGTTGCAAAAGAAGATTTGCGTCTGCCGGGAGTCGAACCCGGGTCTATTGCTTGGAAGGCAATTATCCTAACCGTTGGACTACAGACGCTTTTGTTTGGAAATTAGTAAACAGATTTAAGTATTCAAAATTGATTCCAATCCATTGTATTTGTTGTTTTTATGCTTTAGTAGCCGACATATGTTCCAGTTCGCCAATAGTATCCATCGTTCACAGCTTCTGCCCGGGGCACTTCCCATCATCAACTAATTAATGAGAGCTTCCGTCGTCAGCTCGTTCTTGACAGATCCGATCGGGATGAGGCTCCTGGAAACGCTATTGGGTACGCGTCCTACGAATATGGTTTATGACGATGGATGCATTCGCCATAGTTTCAGCATTACGGCAAACCCGTGTCAAATATATAGCGGATTTAGGCGCTCTAGCCAAAACGAATCTTAAAAAGTTACTATCAATACAGATGTGAGAAAGAAAATAAGAATCAATGCAACTATTAATGATACATTTTCGGTGGCCAAGCGAGCTAAATGGTATAAAAATAACTCGCCAGCCAATGGGAGTTTATGACAAAGAGATATACTACATCTAAGAATTTACTATCATATATTACATTTGTTTCTGGAGATCTTGAAAAAACTAGTTTATGTAATTGAATAACAAATTGAAATATCTTTAAAAAATACTCGAATATGATGAAAATTAATAAAGCAAAACAACAAGTTGGGTTTTTGGACCATATAAAAATGATATGACAGATGGTGACTTATAAAAGAATGTTAACCATATAATCATGTGAAAAGAAAAAGAGACACAAATGATGGGAGAAGAAGATAGAGAGAACAGAAAGGAAGAAGTTGATGCTGGTTCTCTCTTCGTCCTTAAATCCAAAGGTACGTATCGTATATTTTGTTTGAATTCTTTTTGGTCTTGTAGTTTATATTCAGATATTTGAAGTTTGGCTTCACTCTATTGTATGTAGAGTTTGATTTTACTGACTACTGCATGTAGAATTCAACTCTACTGCATGAATCGACAGAAATTGTTGACAAAAAAATAATATGAATCCATCTATTTTTATTTATTTTTTAAATAAATTTTTGTGAGTGATGATGTAATAAACTAAATTAGGGACATGGTGGCACTGTGGATTCCACTTGACCACGTCGATAGTGGCTCCAGCGCTACTGAGTCTACCGTATGCTTTCAAGTTCTTAGGATGGTTCGCCGGAATATCATGTTTGTTGGGAGGAGCAGTCGTGACTTTCTATTCTTACACACTCCTTTCTCTCACTCTCCAACACCATGCTTCTCTTGGCCACCGTTACCTCCGTTTTCGTGACATGGCCCATCACATTCTTGGTATCTCCTTTTATTGACTTTCTCACTTCTCATTTGAGTTACGTCTCTAGGTGAACTTCTATTCCATAATAGTTATTGATTACGTCACTTCAATCATTTTATCCACACAAATAAAGTAATGTATCTACTACGTGAACCGAATTTAGTCAAAGTAGCAATCACCACCTTGGTCTGTGTTATAACCCTCTTACTGTTACTTATTGAACAATTGAATGCATGATCTATAATCCAAAATTCATCTTTAGGGTGTGATTGGGAGTAGGCGGTGCATATTTTATATACATGGCGCGTTATTCCATTATAGTTACCAATCAACCAATAATGTATTTAAAAGGTATTTTTTCTTTCTAGAAAATAAATAAATTAAGCCATAATAATTTGATGAGTAAATGATGCACTTTGTTTATAAGCAATTAAAACCAGTGGATTTTTTCAAAAACCCTACAGTATTTTTGTATTTGTTTTTTATATTGTGTGTTGTAATGTATAGTTATTTAAAAATATATAAAGTAAGTCTTTTAAATTTAATTAGATCCTTTTAACCAATGTAAACAATTAGATCAAATTTAAAATTTATATAATAATTTAATATATCAAAATAAATAATAATAAACTCATACATATGTACATGCATGATATTATATATTGCTTAATATTAATTAAAAACCGTACCGTTTTTATATTTTTACCAATCATATAAATTTTGTTCCGCTTTTTAACTTAAAACCGCACTTGTACCGCATTTATTAAAAACCACACTTATACCGCACCACATTTTCTCCCGCCCCGCAAAAACCGCAGGAACCCTTAGTTTTTCTATTTTAGTTTTTTCCATGATAGTTATTAATTTCTTGGGATGTGTTTTGATAAGGGCCAAAATGGGGAAGATACTACGTGGGACCAATACAAATGGCTGTTTGCTATGGTGTGGTTATATCCAATGTCCTCTTGGGGAGGCCAATGCCTTAAGGCAATGTACTTGGCAATGCAACCAAATGGAGAAATGAAACTCTTTGAATTTGTGATCCTCTTTGGATTCTTACTTTTGGTTATGGCACAAATCCCATCTTTTCACTCTCTACGACACATTAACTTCTTCTCTATCATTCTCTGTCTTCTCTATAGTGCTTCTTCCACTGCTGCGTCCATCTACATTGGTACTCTTCTTTATTTAACTTTTTTGCTTTTCAAATCTTAACCTAAAGGATCAAATCAATAACTTTTCTTTCTAATATCAGGACATTCATCAAATACACCAGAGAAAGATTACACTATAGTTGGTGATGATAAAACTAAAATGTTCGGAATCTTTAATGCTATGGCTATTATTGCCACAACCTACGGTAACGGCATTATACCGGAAATTCAGGTTTCATTTTCCTCCTCTCTTTTTATTTGTCCAACTTAACTCATTCGTTATAAAAAAAGTTTGAAGTCAGATTGTGGGAACATTGTTTACGAAGAACTGATCTCTAGAAAACCAGATTTAAACTAAAAGTTTAGGAATACGAGACAAAGGAAAGGAAGAAAAAAGTCTTCGTAATCTTGCAAAGTTTCTATTTTTAGTATCTTGTAACATATGAATCAACATTAAATTTGATATGTTAATCTTTTGAAATCTTCTCTTTTTGCAATACAGGCAACAATAGCAGCACCAGTTAAAGAAAAAATGATAAAAGGATTGTGTATGTGTTATACTGTCGTAATAACAACATTCTTCACAGTAGCCATCTCAGGATATTGGGCATTTGGTAATAAAGCCAATGGATTTATCTTCACCAATTTTTTTGACGTCGAGACAAACCATTACTTAGTCCCTACTTGGTTCATTTTTCTCATCAATCTCTTCGCCGGCCTTCAACTGTCTGCTGTCTCTGTGGTAAGCATATTGTAAAGTTATACCATAAAGTCTATATTGACCGCACGGACACTAGTTTAGTGGTAGTACTGAATTTTGGGAAGTTAGCTAATAATGTGTTATCTCCAGTTCGTAGTACCCCTAGAAAAAAAAAAAATTGTGTGCGGCATCAAAGATATTGATATGGCTCTTATGGCCCGTTGATATGTTGAATCGACTTGAGAGAAAAGTTTTTGCTTGGGCTGGAGTTCTTAGTATTCATACTGTTTCCGTTAAACCGGATTGTACAGAGTTATAAAAAAGGTTTACATTTGGTTTTTTCATTCACTGTTACTAACATTTTGAGTTATTATTGCAGGTATATCTACAACCTATAAACGATCTTTTGGAAAGTATACTAAACGATCCAACAAAGAAAGAATTCTCTATCCGAAATGTCATCCCTCGGCTAGTTGCACGTTCTCTCTTCGTTGTGGTTGCTACAGTCTTTGCGGCTATGCTTCCATTTTTTGGAGATGTTATAGCTTTGTTAGGTGCTTTCGGTTTTATACCTTTAGATTTTGTTCTACCTGTAGTTTTCTTCAACTTCACTTTTAAACCATCTAAGAAAACTTTTATTTTCTGGATCAATACTTTGATCGGTGTGGTTTTTTCTTGTTTAGGGGTGATTGCTATGGTTGCTGCTGTTAGACAGATTATAATCGATGCTGACACGTATAAGTTGTTTGCTAATGTATAAACAGAACAAAGCAAAGTGAGATTGTTTTTGCTATTAATGTATAAGCCTGATTTACTTTTAGTATTATAAATTTCTTAAAATATGTTCAAACAATCACTTACCTTGTATTAATCAGTTTTTGCTAATTTTTTTATTTTTTTTTATTTTTTTTTAACATTGGGTCACAACTTGCCATAAGTCAAGTGTCTCGATCCTTAGATATGCAAGTGCTCATGTCTTTAATGTATTTACCATCTGCCACAAGACTAAAGGTCACTTGCTGCCACTTTTATATTAATGCAAAAATATTAGGGTTAATTTAATGAAAAGATATAAGTTTTTGAAAAATTTAAAATTAAACACAAGTTTTCAAAAAATTAGTTTCTTGACAATATTTGCCAAAGTTAACAATTTTACCCTTAATATACTGATATTGAACGAGTTAAACCGATATTATTTTCTCTACATCGATAAGATATAAGTTATATTGTGCATGTATTAAATGTGTTAGATAAATAATGTATTTGAAAAACTCGGTAAAATATAGTTTGAGCAGATAACAATATTATATACTCTGCAACAACATATGTTCCACAATACAAAGACAAAATAATATGAATATCTAACATATCAAATGTGTGGCAAATTGTAACACAACAATTATGTTATCGTATATAAACTGCATAATATCAGTGTGTATAATTGGGTATCATACATAATAAATAAGTATGTTAGATCTACATTAATATATGTATACAGATATATATAAATTTTACCCGCTAACAATATATGTTTCACGGTGCATAGAAAAAAACATGAATATTCAACATATCTATATAATAATTTAATGTATGTAATAAATATGTTAAATATATATATATATATGTATATATATATATATATGAACAATTATTACTTTGGGTTACATTATTACAAGGGTACATTGTATATTATTTGAAAATTACACAAAATCCAAATTATTGAAAACTTTGGTTACATTATTATTTGTGTCAAGTTCTTAATTTTCTAAAACTTGTGTATATGTAGTATAGTTTCTCAAAATTTTATTTAAAAAAAACTCTTAAAAATGACACATTCCTTCATGGTGTTTTGTGAATTTTGAAAACAAAAAGGAAAACAATTTTAAATACGAAAAGGTCAGAAAAATTCATTTAGTGAAGTGATCATATGTCTACAAACATACTTTTCCACTTAAACTAGGAGATTTACTGGGCTACGCCTGAATTTTTGCTTAGAAACATTTATGTGTAGTTTATTTGTTGGGTAACGTGTCAAATTTTGTGATTTTCT